>ML299177.1:77445-89882 GCA_005239495.1 Nicotiana undulata
AATTCCCTCTTACAAGGTTAGAAAGGAGACTCACCTCGTGTCGAATCTACCCCTCGGACCACAATTGCACCCGAAACTCCGAATTCTATACCCGAGGACTCGCAACTAGTCATAAGATATACAATAACACCAATGCATGTACAATGTGATAACTTATCTTAGTTATTCAATAAAATCGCCATTCTTGAAGAATTCCCAATTTCGAACTCCGGCCTCTCATGGTCAGTTTCCGAAAATTCTCGAAGGGATCACTCACCTATAGCCTAAGGATCATTAAGGTGTGATTTCTACTTGATTTCATGGCCTAAAATGGAAAATTACTATAATTACTACCTAATTCTATGATTTTAGATAATTTAGTAGGGAATTTAACTAGGGATTAGTGTTTGAAACTAGTAAAACTATGGCAAGACCTCTGCGATCAACTGGCAAGACCTCTGCGATCACGAAAGGGGTCCTACGATGGCGAAGAACAAACTCACACGGCCCAGACGCGACTCAATGTGATCGCAAGAAACAGGCTGCGATCGCGAAGGTGTGGAACCCAGACCTCTGCGATCGCGGAGGGGAGGCTGCGATCGCAGTGAACAATCACTAGCCCAGCAAAATCCTTCTCCGCGATGGCAACCCACCTTCTGCGATCGCAGAGAAGGAAACCAGATAGCAGATTTTTCTGGTTTTCCAGCTTAGCTCCCGGGGGTCTAAAACACCCCTGAGCCCCTCGGGACCCCATCCAAAAGCACCGGCAAGTCTATATTCATTATACGGACTCGCTCGAACTTCTGGAACATGAAAAACAACAACGAAACTCGAAATCAAACCCCAAAACAAAATTAATCAAACTTAAGAACTTTGAAATTCTAGAATTCACTTCAACGCGCCGAACCGGCCTAAACTACTCGGAATGATTTCAAATTTTGCAGACAAGTTATAAATGACACAACGGAACTATTCTCGGTCTCGGAATTTCATTCGGGCCTCGAGAACATAAACTCACATTTCAAGCCAAATTTCAAATTCTTTAAAAACCTCAAAACTCATTAACTCCAATTTTCCTCATTTTGATCCGAAACCAATCAAATCAAGTCCTTTTCTTACCAAATTTCATAGATAACTTATATAACACATATTGAACCTGTTCCGGGCTCCGAAATCATAATACGGGCCCGGCAGCATAGGTTTCACATCAAGGTTCATTTTCATAAGCCTTTAATATTTTCATAAAACAATTTTCTTTAAAAATTTATTTCTCGGACTTGGGTCCTCGAAATTCGATTCCGAGCATACGCCCAAGTCCCATATTTTCCTACGGACCTTCCGGGACCGTTGGATCACGGATCCGGGTCCGTTTAACAAAAATGTTGACCAAAGTAAACTTTATTCAATTAATTATCACAAATTTAACTCTTAATCAAGTTTTCACATAAGGGCTTCCCGGCTACGCGCCCAGGCTGCGCACGCACCTCGAGGTGAGATTAACGGAGGCTTTTGGGGCCTCGAAACATAGTCAAAAATTAGGTTCTCATAAGATGACCCCTTTTTGGGTCATCACATACTAAGTAATACCATGGAGAATCAACCAATAGCGGAAAAATACTGATATAGCAAGTAAATGAGAGGAGAATCCCATTAGGAGAGGGATTAGAGAATGGCGGCGATTAGGGTACTTCAGAGAAAGGGGATAGCCTCAGGGCGACGGGTTTAATGGGGATTAGGGTTTGGGGTTGGGTAATAAAAATGGTAAGTTAATTGTGGGACGTTGCTAGGATTTTAAAGAGGGATTGGGGCGGGTTAATTAGACGGGTACCAACCGGGTCGTTTAGCTTTGGGCTGGGGGTTATTGGGCCTTTTGGTCCAAAAATTAGTTAAAAATTGGGCCATCTCTTTTAGATAAAAATTAAAAGGGAAATAATTAATAAAATAGCTAAATAAATATATAAAAACGCTACTTATGTAAATCAATACTTTAAACAATAATAGAAGACTATAAAAATGTAAAATATTTTTTTAACCCTAAATGAAATGTAAATTGCAATAAGAATGCAAAATATAGGCTATTATTGCAAATTTATGAGAACAGCCTAAAAATACAATTGTAATTATATAAAAATGAAGTGAAAATATTTCAAAAATATATTAGGGATGCAAAAAATAATTTTAAGTGATTAAGTCATCACAAATAAATTAAAAGGGTAATTACTGAATTTTTGTGTATATTAATGCGATAAAGTTAATTTAAAGCTCTAAAATTATGGAAAATTATAAGAAGTGCTTGTGTAAATCTTGTAAATTAAATAATAATGCAAAATGATATTTTGAAAGTATGTATATTATTTGAAAAATATATGAGGGCAAAATTGGGTATCAACAGTAAGTATCTTTGATTCTCACAATTTCATCCGTTTGCTTGTGTTCATGTCCTATATATCCGTGCCACTTAAGTTATAGTGAACCAATGTGATACTATGTCATCTCTGCTTATGTCCCTATTTGCTTTGAAGTTGTCTTGTAGCTCTGTGCTTTCTAGCATTAGAACTTGCCTAAAACTCTAAGTCTGATGTATGCCCTCAATTTATGACTATTTTACATTTGCTTACCCTAGTATGTTTGTGTATGCCTAAATGCTTATATCTGCTTTTCATCATGGGCTCATCTTTCTACTTGTTTCAGATTCTTTATGATAAACTAGCTTATGCCCAGAATTTGTTCTAATGTATTACCTCCTGCTGAGTCATTCATGTAAAACTTATGGTTGATCCATGAATCATGTGATTTCTAAGTGCCAATACTGCCTAAACCTATAAACAAACATGACACGTTTTCCTGCTACTTATAAACTTCAATGTGTGCTACCTGACTTTGTTCAAACTTTATATTCTTTAGCGTTACCTAAGACTTCTAGATATCTAAGTGTTCAGTTCCCTTCCTTACATGAAATCAACCGGTGTTAATCTAGATGCATGTTTACCTTGTTGATCCAAGTGACATGCCTCTTGAACTCTTCTAGTGTTATGACTATTGTTCAGTATGTTAAGTTGCTCTTGTTCAAACTAATTGTTTCCTCGTATTTTTTGTTCTACTTGGCTATAAGTTAGTTGTAATCATGTCTTCATTAGGATTTCATGTTTAAGGCCTTCTTGTATAACATATCCGTACTTGTGTGCATGATTATGACTGCTCTAAATTTCCTTGTAAATACTCTTATGTCTAAAGTCCCCTTTAGGTTAATTCTGAACCATGCTTTACTTGGCAATTCTGCTTAACTTTGGCTTGCGATGTCTTACTTGTATCTATCCTGTGTATGTTATGCCTGCTGAGACCTTGTGTAATCCCGCATGTGTGCCTTTGGTTTGGAAAGATTTTGTTTCTGTGTTAGCTACAACCCTAAGAGCTAAGTGCATAATCGACTTACCATATAGCTCGTCAGTTGTATGGTTAATTTGAGGGATAAGCAAGGCATTGGTTTGGGCCTTATTGTTGGGCCGGTTTGGTGCTGAGAGTTGCAGCATATTGATAGCTGGACGGAGTATACGCCTTTTATCCGAATGAAGCTCCAAGTCTTTTTGAAAGCCCATGAGTGTACTTAATTTGATTTGTATCTATGTTGGGCCTGTAACTGTCTTAGTTGGCCTGTGATTATCATTTGAGCTTGTATTACTATATTTGGGCATGTAATAACTTCTAATAACAACACCCGGTGATTAGTGAAAATTGGGGGTTGGAATACCTTAATTGTTTCATAAAAAGGTAGAAAACATGCCTATAGGATTCGAAACGATTTACTCGCTACTTGCATAACATGCTCCATGTGCTGTTGGGCAGCATGCCTATAGGATTTAACTCAAACTTGTCTGATATTTGTCTAGCATGTTCACTTCTATAGACATCATGACTATAAGATCTCGTTCGAGTAATTAAAATTGTTCAATTGTATGGCTCGCCTAGAAAGCATGGATGTAGGATTGATAAAATAAACTTGCATTTTAAAACAACTTCTTTGCCTGAATTTGACCATCTAAAGATCATGACTATAGGACTTCATGTTCACTGTCGGGACTGCTAATCGCCTTTGCTCAACTAGATATCATTCCTATAAGGTCTCAAATTGATTAATCAAAGCTGCTACTATTGCTATTCTCTTCTTATTACATAGTTCATTTAGAAATCATGCCTATAGGAATAAAAAATAAATAATTTACGCCATCAATGACTAAATTGACCAGACGCAAGTCGAGTAGAGATTATGCCTATAGGGTTCTGTCATTGGCCTAGAAATCATGCCTATAAGATCTTTAAGAAAACATGTATTAAAATCAACCGCTTCGTCAAGATAATTTGCATAGAAATACTACCTATAGAACTTTATTAAGTCGTTCAATCACATAGAAATCATGCCTATAGGTCTTGAAAAATTTAATATACCTTTACTCCAAGTCTTCCTATCCACCACTACCTGCCTAATAATCTCAATGTCTCTCATAACCATCCGCCTACTTGAACAGTGTGCATTGTGTCTACATGAGGAGGTGAACTTGAACCCTAAAATGTTGATATGTGTAGTCCTAGTTGTTTTGACTGCGCGCCTAGTTTTTCTCATTTTGAGAAGCTTAAGGAAAGTCTAGAACTACCAAATATTAGGTCCAAAGCCTCCTGGACCATAGGCATGAGACGGTAAATCACGCAGGGCACGATTTAGAATTCAACTAGAACACTTTTAGATAAATTACTTCAAGATAGTAATCAGGTAGTATGAGATGATAGTTTGTGCCATCTGAATAATATGAGAAACCCTTACACTTAAGGGAGCTGCGAAGTATTACGGGGTCATCTTTTAGGCTAAAAAAACTTAGCACCCCCATAGTTACAATTTATACACCTACTTGTGCAAACTTAGATCAAACTAGGATATATCTTGTAATCTTCAAAGGTTGTGTCAATTATTTATGTACAACCCATTTTTTTCACATATGCAGTCTCCTTAATACTTGTTTCATATTGTAATTGGATGTTTTTGACTCCCTGTTACGACTTACATGATAACGTAGGATAACTATAGTTCAATAATCCCCACATAGCATGAAGTTCAGTCAGGACACACCGTCGTGGACCTCAAAGAGTGCCTAATACTTTCTCTTTGAGGTAATTTGAGCCCTCACCCGATCTTTGGTGACACGAACTAGCTAAAATAGAGTTATTTGCAAATTGGATCCCTAACACACCTTAAATATTGTTAGGGGGCGACTTTTCTCTTTTAATACCCATTTAAAGGGGTTTTCACATGTCGAAACCACTTTTGTGAGAAAACGGGATGCAAAATTTATTTTATTCTCATGTATTAGAAATTCCATAGACTTTAGTATTATTTGGGGTTGTAATTGATGGTATTCATGAAAGGGACGTTATTATCCTTATGTATTTTCAAGTATTGAAAATGATGTATTCAAAGATTATACTTCATGTATGGTTTTTAATCATTTAAAATGATTATGTTTTCAAAAAGGCTTCTGCATGCATCTGTTAGTCATATAGATGGATATTCTAGTATGGGTTGGTTTGCTCAGGTTGGGTAGTGTGCCGTATGTCAGTCACGTGGTCTTGGGTCGTGACAAACTTGGTATCAGAGCACTAAGTTCTAATTCGAGTCCTAGGACGTCTATGGAATCGTGTCTAGTAGAGTTCTACTTATTGGTGTATTATGCACCACACCCATATCGGGAAGGCTACATGTACATTATAGGATTGTTTTATTTCCTTTTTTTCACTCTAGATCGTGCATTAAAGCTTGAAGCAGGGAGAAAACTATCGATCTGTATTGAAATTCCGACGTTATTTACGAAGGAGAGTGGTGAGTAAGTAATGGCACTAGCTACTAAAGGAGTAGCCAAGAAAGTGTTTGGTGACTCTTGATATGAACATAATGGGAAAGATTGGGAATGAAATAAAATGGGTTCAAATCGAGTGTTGCTATAATGGATTGTAGTTGTTAGCCAAGAACTAATAACTATTTGAAGGAAGATAAGACGAGAATCTCATTGATTGTTGTCGTGATGCATCAAGAAAATCATAAGAAGTTTGTGCTACCGCAAAGAATAACCGCACCTTGGGAGGGCATGAACCTAGTATATGGTTGAAACTGCTTGAGGAAAAGGACGGTCACGTAATATCATGTCCACTATTGTGAAAGACAAGAAGAATACAATGAAGTAAAGTCCAGTCGAGTAAATATAATAGTTTTGAGTCGACTAAACAAATTTGTATCGAAAGATTTCTATAATTGGATATTGAAAGTTGATGTGGACCAGATGGACACTTAATATGACATATCGTAATCATTATCACGTCACATGAGCTTGCAAACAACATATGTAGAGTATCAAAGCACATTTCGAGTGATCAAAGAAACATGAATGACATTAATTGTTACTAACGAATGTATATATACATGGCAATAATGTAAAGATACTTGAATGAATAAGTGTAAAGCATGCTAAGGTACATAGTGTACAAAAGGCATAACATCGAAGGTTAAAGGAGTAATATGAATTGTCTAGAAAGTCAAGTCGCCATGAATGGGAAATATTAAACTTGTTTAGACAAGGTATATCCCATTTTAGTGTTAATATATTAATGGGAGATAAAGTTTCTGAGAATGTGCCCTAGAATCCTCTTAAAGGGCCAACAGAGTAGTTGAACATGGATTGATGGGTCAAAGGGGTATTATAAACGGGCTGAATGTGTTGAATGACTACGAGGATAGATTAATAATTTTGGTAGGTTGTAAATATTATATGTATGACTAAAGATAAAAAATTGGAGAATAGTAATGGTACATTTTGGAGGCCAAAGAATTTTAAGAGTTTCAAAAATATGTGGAGATGTCTCATGCATCATAAGGATGTTGTTTTAGGAATGAAGCTAAGGAGTACCTTATAAAATATAGAGGTGCTCATTATGTAGCTTCATGTTAAATTCCATAGGTGGTAGGGGTATTTCCCCAAAAATTTACATATGTGGACGTGGTTTGAAAATCTATGTGGCATATAAAGATCGATCGTTAGTGTCTTGAATTTTATTGTGAGAATAAGACTTACTAGGAAAAGTTGCATGAAGATGATATACAAATTTCTCGTGAAGAAGTCGTACTTATTAAAAGTGGTCGGGCATGGACTTAGAGACCTAATAGAGTCGTACTTGCAGAATTGTAACGACCCGACTGGTCGTTTTGAGCAATTTCGTCCGGTTTGGTAGCTTGAGGTCACGAGTAGCCTCACACAGTGTATTATGACTTGCGTTTATCGTCGGTTCAGGTTTTTTGAGTGGGTCGGAAAGGATTTTAGGAGTGACTCTCATTTTAGGAGTCTGAAGTTGAAGGAATTGACCTAGCGTTTGACTTTTGAGTATTTGACCTCGGATTGGAGTTTTGACGGTTCCGGTAGGTTCGGATAGTGATTTTGAACTTGTGCGTACGCCTGAAATTCCATTTGGATATTTCAAAAAGGTTTCGACATCATTTGGAGGAATTTGGCAATTTAAAAGTTTAGAATCTTCCTAAGTTTGACCATGGTTTGACTTTAAGGCTATCGGGTTCAGATTGTGGTTTTGAAATTTGGAATAGGCCTGTTTTGTCAATTGGAACTTGCCTACACAATTTGGTGTCGTTTGGAGTTGATTTGATGTGGTCCGGACGCTTGGTTGCAATTCTAGAAGTTCTTGAAGTTCCTAATGATTTTATGCGTTTTGGCATCTGATTCGTGGTTCTAGAGGTTATTTTGGTTTTTTTTTATTGCGCGAGTGAGTTTGTGTTATGTTTTCGGACTTGTGTGAATGTTTGGTTTGCAGCCCCGAGGGCTCGGATGAGTTTTGTACGCGTTTCGGATTGTTTGGAAGAGGGTCAGAAATTGCTAGTGACTGATCTCGCATTTGCGAGTTATGGATCGCATTTGCGACCACCGCTTTTGCGAACTTGGAATCGCATTTGCGAAGAGGCAGGGGACTGGGCAGGCTTCGCATTTGTGAAGCCAGTCTTGCAAATGCGATGATGAATTGGGCAGGGGAAGTTCGCTTTTGCGAACATTTGGGCCGTTTTCGCGATGGCCTCATCTTCGCATTTATAAACTTTTTCATCGCAATTTCGATACGGGCAGGATAGTGCAGGATTCTCTTTTGTGAGAAATTCTTCGCTTTTGCGAGTTTGCATTTGCGAATCCAGTATCGCAAATGCGACATCTGCAGCTTGCTAAAAGCTGGGTATTCCGAATTTTTGCTTCATTTTCATATTTTTGAACCCTAGCTTCGAGGTGAGGCGATTTTGTGAAGAGGTTCTCATACCAAGTCATTGGGTAAGTATCTTTAATCAATTTCCAACTATATTTCATGACTTTATACAAGATATAACATCAAATTCATGAGAGTCTAAAGGAAAATTTGGGAAAATTTGTAAAATCTTTCAAAATGTAAAATCGTGATTTGAAGGACAAATTGGTATCGGAACTTGATAATTTTTGTATTGTTGAACTCGTATCAGAATGAGTGTTCGGGTTTCGTAAATTTTGTCAGGTTTCGAGATGCAGACCCGGGGAGTTGACTTCTGTTGACTTTTTGCAAATTGTATAAGTATCGTAACTTTGTTAATTAAAATTATTTCCTCTTGCATTGTTTGATGTATTTAAGTTATGTTTGGCTAGATTAAGTCGAGTGTTGGTGAATTGGTAAAGGAAAAGCTAAATTGTGTATTGAATTGGCCGAATTGAGGTAAGTAACTTGTCTAACCTTGATTGGCCGAATTGGCCGAATTTGGCCTCTATATGCCTTGGTTGTTGTCATTTCCTTCATTATTAATTTGTTACCTATAAAATGTTGAGTTATTCTATGATTACGTGTTTATCTGTTACGAGTCCAAGTTAGTGTGAATACCTATGTAGTTATCACGTGCCTTGCATGTCTTATTTCCTTGTAAATGTTGTTGGATTCCCTTGTGTAACGACCCATGCGGTTATTTCGTGAGATTAGCCCCATTTCCTCTGTTTCAGCTTTATCATATGTTTTTTAGCTTATTCATGATGTGTCGGGTCGATTGGTTCGGGTTCGGAGTGGTCGTGGTGAGAATTGAGACACTCAATCTCTTAAAAGAGCTTAATAGTTAGAAAAGTCAACCGGGAGTTGACTTATAGGTAAACGACCTCGGAATGTGGATTTTATAGCTCGGATAGCTTCGTCAGGTGTTTTGGGACTAAGAATCACATCTTAGTTTTGGAGGGCCGTGCAGAGAAAGTTGGGTACTCAGATCGAGTTGAGCACAACATTTCATCCTCAGACAGACGGGCAATCAGAGCGCACTATTCACATTCTGGAGGACATGTTGCGTGCCTGTGTCATTGATTTTGGGGGTTCATGGGACCAGTTTCTGCCACTCGCAGAGTTTGCTTATAATAATAGTTATCAGTCGAGTATCCAGATGGCTCCGTATGAGGCTTTATATGGTAGGAGGTGTAGATCTCCGGTTGGTTGGTTTGAGCTGGGTGAGGCCAGGCTTTTGGGCACAGATTTGGTACAGGATGCGTTGGATAAGGTGAAGTTGATTGAGGAGCGACTTCGCACGGCGTAGTCTAGGCAGAAGAGCTATGCGGACGGAAGGTCCGGGATGTGTATTTCATGGTTGGGGAGAAAGTACTGCTGAAGCTGTCACCCATGAAGGGTGTTATGCGGTTCGGGAAGAGGGGCAAGTTGAGTCCCCGGTTCATTGGGCCTTTTGAGGTGCTTGAGAAGGTTAGGAGGTGGCCTATAGACTTGCTTTGCCACCCAGCTTATCGAGTGTTCATCCGGTGTTCCATGTTTCGATGCTCCGGAAATATGTTGGTGACCCGTCTCATGTTTTGGACTTCAGCACGATTCAACTTGAAGGTGATATGTCATATGAGGTAAAGCTAGTGTCTATTTTGGGTCGACAGCTCAGAAGGTTGAGGTCTAAGGATATAGCTTCAGTAAAGGTTCGGTGGAGGAGGCCACCTGGGAGACCGAGCGGGAGATGCGCAGCAGATATCCTCACTTATTTGAGACTCTAGGTATGTTTCTAGACTCGTTCGAGGACGAACGTTTGTTTAAGAGGGGGAGAATGTAACGACCCGGTCGGTTGTTTCATGAGATTAGCCTCGTTTACTCTGTTTCATCTTTATCATATGTTATTTAGCTTATTCATGATGTGTTGGGTCGGTTGGTTCGGGTTCGGAGTGGTTGTGGTGAGAATTGAGACACTTAGTCTCTTAAAAGAGCTTAATAGTTGAAAAAAGTCAATTGGGAGTTGACTTATAGGTAAACGACCTCGGAATGTGGATTTTATAGCTCGGATATATCCGTTAGATGATTTGGGACTTAGGAGTGTGTTCGGAATGTGAATTTGAGGTTCGGAGTAGAATTAGTCTTGAATTGGTGAAATTGAGTTTTTGGCGATTTGCTGTCGGTAGTGGAAAATAGGCTATCGGGGCCGAAATGGAATTTCGAAAGTTGGAACAGATTCGTAGGGTTATTTTAGATGTGTGTGAAAAATTTCAAGTCAATCGGACGTGTTTTGGATGGTTTTGGCATCTTTGGCGAAATTTGGAAGTTTCAAAGTTCATAGGCTTGAATCCGAGGTCAATTTGGTGTTTTTGCATTGTTTTGGGTGTTTCGAAGGCTCGACTAAGTTTGAATGAGGTTGTGTGAGGTGTTGGCATGTTTGTATTAGGTCCAGAGGGCCTCGGGTGAGTTTCGGGTGGTAAACGGATCAATTTTTGGACTTGGAACTTGGCAGATTTTCTGGTGTTGTTGCAGAGAATTCTTGTGCTATGCGTTCGCGATGGGAACTCGCGTTCACAAAGAGAAAATGAGGGAGCTGGGCATTTTGTGCTATGCGTTCGCGAAGGAGTGGATGAGAACGCGGAGCTTTGGGTAAATTGTTCTTCGCATTTGCATCGTGGTGCCCGCGTTCGCGAAGAGAAGAGGGCAGCTGGAGGACCCCCAATATTTTGGTCTACACGTTTGCAAGGGGATGTGTTTGCGTAGTTCGAGTTGGTTAAGCATCTCGTTCGTGGGAGGGCAGCCGCGTTCGCGAAGGGTAAAAGAGGGGGCAAAGTTAGTTTGTTCTATGCGAACGCGTGCATAAGGCCGCGTTCACGAATGGTAATAACTAGGCAGATTCTTTTTAAGTTCAAAAACGAGGGTTTAGTCTATATTTTCAAAAACCCATTAAAGAGCTCGGGAGAAGGTGGAATTGGAAGGGATTTTCAATTGAGTTCTTGAGGTAAGTGTTCTTCAATCATATTTTGGTTAATTCCATGATTTAGTCGTGATTTTTATCATTTAATTTGAAGAATTAGAGTGGAAATTGGGGGGAAATGAGAGGAAAGTTTGAGAAATTCTTTTGATGATTTGAGTGGGAAATTGAGGTCGGATTTTGGTGAACTTGATATGCGTAGACTCGTGAGAGAATGAGGATTCTAGTTTTTTGATTTTTATCAAATTCCGAGACATGGGCCCGGGGGTCGGGTTTGGCCAATTTCGGGATTTTTGGGTAATTTTGATAATTTTCGAATGAGCTTCGTTCCTTGGCATATAATATTGATATGAATAGAATTTTTGGTAGATTTGGAGCACTCGGAGTCCGAGTCTAGAGGTAAAGGAACTGTGGGCTAGAATTCTAGGCGGTTTTGAGGTAAGTAACGTTTCCAAACTTGGTTCTGAGGGTTCGAAACCCCAAACTATATGGTATTTGACTATAATTAAGGTGACGCACATGCCAAGTGACGGGCGTGCACCGAGTAAATTGTGGCCTGGCTCATCCCATGGCCCTGTCTACTAGCTATTACGGATTAATATTCGCACTTCTATTATGTGGTAAATGTGAACATGTTAGAAATCATGTTAAGTATAAATGCTAAGGCTTCACGCCGAAAATGCTGTGTCACGACCCAAACTGGAGGATCATGACTAGCACCCGGGCCATACTTGTCGAGCACCAACGTACATTTTATCTAACCTTCTTATTATCTTTAAGGGATAACGAGATCAATATAAATGGTAGATATTGATCATGAACATACATCACATGGGATGACAAGATTGCTAAGAAACTACATAAAAGGTACGAGCTACAACGCTGCCATGAAAGACTATACAACAAAAATTATCCAACAAGGCATACCAAACTATACATGAGTTGACACTTGTCTATGAGCCTCTAAAGGAGCATAAGTAATACAACATAGCCGGAACAGGGCCCCGACATACCCATAATATCTATAACAAAAATGCATACCAAGATCACGGCAAGTCCGGAGAAGGGATCTCGCCTATGACCGCTGAATTGGAGAGCCTATTATGGTGGGAGAGTTGTGTCTACCTGTCTATCAGGACCTGCAGCAGGACATGCAGCGTCCACAAATAAAAGGACGTCAGTACGAATA
>ML299180.1:0-17466 GCA_005239495.1 Nicotiana undulata
CAAAACACCAAATTTACATCGGATTCAACCCTAAGAACTTTGAAATTTCTAAAATCCACCAAATATGCCGAAACTATCCAAAACAACTCCGATTGACCTGAAATTTTGCAAACATATCCATAATAACATTACGAACCTGTTCCAATTGTCATAATTTTATTCCGACCCCGATAGTCTATTTTCCACTGCCGACCGAAAATCGCCAAAAACTAACTTTCGCCAATTCAAGCTTAATTCTACATCGGACATCACAAAATTATTCTGAACACACTCCTAAGTCCCAAATCACCTAACGAAATCCGCATTCCGAGGTCGTTTACCAATAAGTCAACTCTTAGTTAACTTTTCCCATTTTTAAGNTCTTAGTCCCAAATCACCTAACGAAGCTATTCGAGCCATAAAATCCGCATTCCGAGGTCGTTTACCAATAAGTCAACTCTTAGTTAACTTTTCCCATTTTTAAGGCTATTCTTAAGGACTAAGTGACTGAACTCTCGCTACAACCATTCGATTTCAAGCCTACCAACTCTAATACATCAAATATAGTATAATCATTCTATAACAAGTCAATAACAACAATTATAATGCAAGTTCTACGTAACGACAAACCGGGTCGTTACAAGGTACTACATCCCCTGGTTACCTTCCATCATGTTAACATAGGGTACGACATCCCCTATAAAAAAAAGAGCCATTTTCTCTTTCAATTCTTCATTTTGCAGTAGCTAAGATAGTTTATTGTATTTTTAATAACTCACATATATTTCCTAGTGTAAACTAGGGCAGAAATTTTTTGTTCGTTTTGTTTGTTTCTAATGGCTTGTAGGTTTTTTCCGCAAAGTACAGATTGGATGTGCAAAATAATTAAGATTCCATCTCTTGCCGAAGAAAGTGGAACGTTATACCAGCCGCAACCAGCTTGAACATAATGCATGCCGAGACACAGGGTCTCAAGATCCATCTTCTCATCATATGATCAAGAAACAAGCCTGTGAGAGTATTTCATAGTCTGCTACATCGAGAGCACCAAGTTTCAGTCTAAAGTCAATAGGAGATAAAACTCAATAATCAAGACAAGACAAGACTCCAGATGACATTTAGATAGAAATTTTGTAACTCTTAGATTTCAAGAGTATGTAATTTTTTTTATTTTGATGTAATAGTAGGAACCGCGGATCGGAACCTCGAAGGAACTTTCACTCGACTCTCCCTCTAAGAATACTCCGTCACTCTTCTTTCACTTAAACTACACGTGACCTGATTCCCTTATAACCCGGGATATGTAGGCTGCCTAAAACCAAGGCTCGGTCGCATCTTTTTCTTTTATCTTCTTTTCCTTTTCAAATAGTAGTGAGGTCAAAAATTAGTCACCGTGTTCATTTTCTTTGCCTGAAAACTCTTCATGTTTCCAAGCAAAGAGGGGCATGCTGTGAACAACTAATTTTTGACCACACCCAAATTATATACTATTTTGGTATAAATATTTCTTTTAGGTCTAATCTTAATATTTAAATTTTTTTATCTTCTCTTAATAGGTTTTATTTAAGAAAATTAAAAACTACAAAAAATATTCACAATCTTAGAATATAAGATTTGTTTCTATGTTTAAATATAAGTTATAGTAGTATTTTTCTTAGTATGATTTAAAATATAGTATAAATATTGGGTTTTCTTATTTATATTATTTTCTTTAAATATATATATATAAAATACTAATAAAATAATAACACCATACTTTCCCACTACACTCATGCTCACCTCCACTCCTTCACATCCCTTATCCACTTCTCTCACTCATCTCACCATTAACCCACACATCTATAAATAACACACAAAAAAAAAGCAAAATAAAATAAAATAGGAGTGAACGAAAAGAAAAAGAAGTCAGAAAGAACTAAAAGAAGAAAGAAAAAAAAGGAAAATAACGAAAAAAAAATAAGGAAAGTTCTTTGGAAAAGAAAATAAAAAGGGAGAGTAAGAAAGAAAAACAAATTCAAAAAAAAAAAAGGAAAGAAAGTCTTTCTAGATAAAAGTTTGAGAAATTATCGTGTAATTCGGAGGTCGAGTTTTCGTTCGGGGTTTCGGGTTCGACGTTATTGCTACTTTGTCCGCTTTGAATTTTGGCATTGAATTGGAGTTGTACTGGTTCACTTTCTTGCATTAGTGGAACTCTTTTGCTAAAGTTTTTACCCTATCCTTCTTCACTATTATTTTTTAGATATTCTTTGGATAAATTCGAGTATTAGGATTTGGTTCCTTTTACCAGTATTTTATTTCCTTAATATGTTGCTTGCTTTTGGGCATATGTTTCAGAATCATTATTATCATTTAGTTAATTTAGTGAAAGACTTAAAAAAAATTATAGGAGCTTAAGACTAATATGACAATGGTGATGCTATAAATGTTTGCCTAGTTATACATAAATAGTCAGTTAAGATTGCATAAAATTGTACTATGTGGTTTATTAGAAATGAGTTATCTTTTTTTTCCAATTATTCTTGTGGATAGACCATAAACTAGAATAAACTTTTCCTTATAAGATTTTAGTAAGTTTATTTTATAAAAGAAAAAGTTTTTCTTCTTTGAGTATATATTTACGACTGTTAACTACTTAATCATAAAAACTAAAAACAAATAAGGTGATAATATTAGTAGGAACACCTTAAAAAAAATCTTGTTAATCGTATTAATTTCTCTATGCCTTTAACCTCACTGTAAGTTATTTTAGTATTATGATTAGCTATCTTAAATTAGTCTATGGATATGGACTTCTTCTTTGTTCACTGTTGAAGAATAAATTGGCATTTTCATGAGTTTATCTTATTTTTGTGAACTTCATTTGAATAATTTTTTTTGTGTTTTTTATTATCATAATTATTTTTCTTTTGTAAATTAATCGGATGTTTCATATTAAACTGTGGAGTAAATTTCTTTAATTTCTCACCGAAAATAGATTCAAGAGAGAATATAACTAATTGGGTCTAGGCACATTGTAAGGCGGGCCTATTAACGGATAAATGCGAGTTCCAAATTAATTCAAAGCTCGTTATAAAAAAAGGAATTAGAATAAAATAATAATTGTGAGGGAGAGAAATGAGGCATGAACTAATTCAAGACTAGTTGCAATAAATAATAAAATGTACAATTAATATCTCGAATCTAAAAGAGACAAAAATAAGCGAATACTCTAAACGCTTGAAAAAACTTTAGATGCACTTTAAATATTAGCCCACGTGTTCATACCCGAACCTTGGATTGATATGCTTAAATAATAAAAGGATCATGTGCGCATTCCGCGTCTCGACGCCTTTAAATTCAAAATAATTATGTTTTGACCATGGGTACATTCTCATACCTTGGCTTAACATCCAACTTCAATGAAGTACCTTGTGTGCGTTCTGCATCTTGGGAACCCAATTAATAAAATATAATAATTAATTAGGCGGTAATAGATAAGCCACAACCAATAAAATATAAGAATAGCTAAAAATTTAATTTAAGCCTTACATTAGTCAATAAAGCGACCGTGCTAAAACCACGAGACTCGAGGAGTGCCTTACACCTTCCCCTCGGTCAACAAAATTCCTTACTCAGTCTTATATTTTCGTAGACCATGAATCAGGAGTAGAATCATCCTTTTGATAAGGGATTCAATAAAAGGTGATTTGGAACACCAAAACTCAATTTCAAGTGGCGACTCTAAATAATAAATAATCCCTTTTCAACATGTCACTTCAATTGGAAAAATTCTTCTTACTCAACCTCGTAATAGGGTTGCGTGGCAAAAAAGAGGTGTGACAAGGTGAGTCATCATCAAGGAACATGTGAGAGATTTTGGGGCCATTACTACTGATGGTGATTGGAAGACAGTCCTTTCTTTGGACTGCATGACCAATATTCCTAGATAGCCTTTCCATGTAAATAATGAATAGGTAGGGAGAGATGGGGTCTCCTTGCCTGATACCTCTGATAGGGTTGAAAGGCTAAGTTAGGCTTCCATTGACCAGGATGGATATGGAGATAGTGGAGATGCAAGAGAGGATCAGGCTGATCAATTTAGGTGGGAACTTGAAGAATATAAGGGAGTCCCAGATGAAAGACCACTAAAGTCTGTCAAAGGATTTTTCTAAATCTATCTTGAGGATCATGTAGGCATTTTTCTGTTTCATCTTTTGGAAATGGGTAATGTTGTAATGACCCGACCGGTCGTTGAGATCTAGTGCATCGTTCGACGGTTTGAGGCCATGAGTATATTCACTTTAGGTATTATGACTGATACGCATGGTTGGAATTGAAATTCGGGAAGTTCAGAGTGGATTTGGAAAGAGAATTCTCATTTCGGAAGCTTTAAGTTGGAAGAACCTGACTAAGGGTTGATTTTGAGCAAACGACCCCGGAATGGAATTTTGATGATTTCAATAGCTTTTTATGGTGATTTTGGACTTAGTCGCATGTTCAAATTTGGATTTGGAAGTCCATAGGACAATTCGGCGCATTTTGGTGAAAGTTGAAAAAATAGAAGATTTTTGAAATGTTTGACCGAGGGTTGACTTTTTGATATCGGAATCGGAATCCGATTTTGAAAATTGAAATAGCTATGTTATGTCATTTATGAATCGCGTGCAGAATTTGAAGTCGTTCTGAATTGATTTGATCGTTTCGGCGCAAAATATAGAAGTTGGAAGATTTGAAAACTCATAATACGATTCGATGCACGATTCGTAATTTCGACGTTGTTTGACATGGTTTGAAACCTCGACTAAGTTACTGTTGTATTTTGAGACATGTTGGTATAATTGATTAAGGTCCCGAGGGCCTCAGGTGGATTTTGGAAGGTTAACGGAATGGATTTCGGACAAAAAAAACTGCTGGAAATTTGCTGCTGGTAAAGCTGTTTTGGACAGCAACTGGTACATCGTAGAGCTGACTTTGAAAGCTTACGTATCAAAATCTATAAGGAATATGAAAATTTTCAAAACCTGAAAGTTGTAAGCCTTTGATTATGGTTTCCAAAAAGTTAAACCATTCATCATTTGGACATTTGATCAAAAAGTTATAATCGATTCAATGATGGCTGGTGAAGCAGTTTTGCCAGAAAATTTCGGATGCGTGGAGCGGACTTTGGAAGCTCGTATCTCGAAATATATAAGGAATTATATGGTTTACACCCTAGAAAATGAAATATCTACGAGTCTAGTTTGTACATCTTCAAACCGTTTGTCATTTGCATATTTCTACAAGGAGTTATGTGCGTTTTAATAAAAGGTGTCTAGCAAGGGAAAACTTGTAATAGGAGGTACGTAAAACCCGCACAACACAAGGTAAAACTCGATGAAGCACCTGTGCCTATATAAGGCAGTCACGGGCAGCAGCTTCTTTTGAGGATTTTCTTGAGCTAGGGATTGGTTCTTTCATGGAGGATTCGACCTTGGGGACTACTTAACAATACAAGGTGAGTTTTATTGGATATTTCAAGTTAATAACATCCTATTAACACTAGTATTCACATCATTCAATCTTTGAAATCCCTAAAAATCTTTCAAGTTGTTAAAGAACACCAATTTCCCAAACATTGGATTTTTAAAGAAAAGCTTCAGGAAGGCAATACTAATGCTTCAAGCTCATTTCATATGAGTTGGCGAGAGTAATTCTAATATTTGATTCAAGTTGTTATGGTTGGATAATTTATTTCATAAACCCTAGTTCATGGCATGAATAGTGTTCTTGAGAAAATGAAGGAGAAATAAATAGTGATTTTAGAAATGATATTAAAGGATGCAATGAACCTATTGAATCGTTTTCTAGCTTAGTTGGAAGTGTTCAACTAAGTAATCACCAAATTGAATAGTTTGAAAATGTTGGTTAAGGAAGACGATGAATAGTAATTTGGCAGTGTTGGAGAAATAATGTACTATCATTGATGACTTCAAATGGGTATTAAATGATAAGAGTAGAGTTGAATGTGCTAGAGGTGAACCTATTAGACGATTTGAGCTGGAGGCTTATAGACAACTTGTGAGCCATAAACGGATACTTATAAATATTTTTTATTCATATTTTGATCGTAATTGATATTGTAATTGCAAATATCAATTTGTTGGTGGAATATGAGCACTTTACTCAATGTTACGATGTCGGAGGAGGATTAAATGCTTGTGAATATTAATAAAGCGAAAGCGAGTTTTGGAGCATTGGCCATCGGTCGAGTTGTTTGAAAGGCTTGGATGTCGTCTATGGGACTCCGGATCGAGGTAAGTCTCCTTTTTAACCTTGTAAGAGGGAATTGTCCCCATATATGAAATAATTAATTATGTGCTATTATTTATGGGGTCTACGTATGCACGAGGTGATGAAAGTCCGTGCGTAGCTACTATTATACTTATGTCCGGGTTGTCTAGGACCTTAAAGCATGTTTTACTTGCCGTACTTGTAATTTTACTGATAAATTTAAAATGCTTAAATCATATCGAATTTGGAAAATGAATTTCTAAAATACTAAAGACCATCTTCTTGTCCATTAAAAGAGAAATGATCATTTCCTTGGGTAATCGTTTCCTGATGAAGTCAGGATTGACTGTTTGAAGGTGTGTATCTATGAGTACCGTGTCGCATGTATGATTCGCGAGCGGGGTAACTCTATTATTTATGTTTGACCGCGTCGCACGTATGATTCGCAAGCGGGGTAATAGATGCATCTATGGTTCGCGCCGTTCGACCCTACGACAGTCCACATTTTATTATTTTATTGGATCAGGCCGTACAACCTCGCCATTAAATTGCGCATACTATTTGCTTGGTACTTTGTGTGATTTGAACTACTTAAATGCCTTGAGATATAAGTTGTTAACTGAAATGACATAAACTAAAAATTTTATTATGAAAGAAGTTGCACCTTCCTGTTGTTATCTGTTATTTAATCATGACATCCATGCTTAGTGTCACATATAATTATATTAATTTGACCATTACTAAGTGTCGAAATCGACCTCTCGTGACTACCTTTTCGAGGTTAGACGAGATATTTACTGGGTACACATTATTTTTGTACTCATACTACATTTGTTGTACATTTTGATGTATAGGTACATGTATGGGCGGTAGCCTTGTGGGCGTGGCGATGTGGTTGATACGGGGACTTAGGTGAGATGCAACATATGAGACAATCCGCAACCTGCAGAGTCTCCTTCAAAGTACTTGTATCTTCCTTTCTGTCCAAATTGATATTCCGGACAGTTGGTTTATTTTATTTTACTTCCTAGTAAATGTTCATGCGCTTGTGACACAGGGTTCTGGTATGATTATGGGATGTTTAGTACTAAAATTTTAAAACGTTAATATTATTCCTTAAAGTCTGTTTATTACCAGTTCAATTGAAGGAAATTGTTTTTAGGAGCACTAAAATGAGAATTTAATTTACTATTTATTGTTGGCTTGCCTGGCAGTGGTGACCGATGCCATCTCGACCTTTTATAGGATTTTGGGTCGTGACGACATGGTATCAGAGCACTAGGTTCCCTTAGGTCTCATGAGTCATGATCAAGTCTAGTAGAGTCTTGCGGATCGGTACAGAGACGTTTGTACTTATCTTTGAGAGGCTACAAGGATGTTAGGAGCACTTCCCTTCTTGATTTCTCATCGTGCAGTTTTATTCCTTTGAGACTTATTCCTTCATTTACTTTCCATTCAATCTTATGTGATGCGAAGCACATGCTATAAATCAGGAATTGAGGAATTGTAATGGTACTACATATGTGGGGTGGGATGTTTCTCCATGCGTAGATATTTGGGCTATTGGCATCGCCTTGCAGAAGGATATTCTGTCATTTCAGCTCAGTAATTGAACTTCTGGGAGCCTTGAGGCTATGTGCAAGTTGCTATGATGATCGTGAGGGGTTATCACGCAGTAATTGATGTGATGATAAGATGCTTTCCTAGGTGTCGGGGCAGTGAATGACTTGAAAGGAGGTCTACTCAGAGCGTGATTCAGAGATTCGGTATTTCATTTCTGGTGGAGGAAGACAATTGGATTATAAATGTTCAGGTTTAGGTTGATAGAGTAATGAGACTTGGTTCTTTCAAGTGTGGTGGAATTTTCATCTACGACGTGGTGTCGTCGTCCTCAATTAAATGTGTTAAGTTCGTCGGTGTTATGATCTTCTACAATTTGCCTTTCAGGCAGGGTATTGCGAAATGGTATTGGAGGAGTGGTTGTCTGAGATAGCAGAGTGTGGCGATGTCGGGACCTAATTGGCCTTTCTAGTATTGATGGCTCGAGAAGGATGAACTTCTAAGTGGTTTAAAGTTAGTAGTGATCTAGCGGTGCAAGTTCTACAGAGATAGATTTTTTATTTAAGGAAACATCTAGGCAGCGAAAGATGAGGAAGGGCATGTGGGAAGTGTTTTGTGGTGATTAAACTTCTTGAAGGCCAAGTGTGGGAGGCAGGAGTCGAGTAGTTGCTTAAAGGAGTGAGTTTGACCAAAGTGGGAGAGTGGCAGAGTAGCATTGGGTTCCGTGGTAGGATAGCTGCACGCCTTGAGGAAAGTTAGAGTGGTTAAGGACTCATGGTGGACAGTGACTAGGTCCACGGGCGTAATTTTGGAATAATGGCTGATATGCGGAGGAAGGTTGGATATGACATAAATGAGTTCTTTATGTGAAGAATGATACAACATGACCTTGGATTGGAATGCATTCTCGCACCTTTAGTTGATGTCCATGAGGAGTGAACGGACTTGTGCAGCTAGTAAATGAACACGGGCTCAGAGTGGGTTATCAATTTTGTAGTAATTGTACTCAGCGCGGCGTCGTTGGAAGAGGTCGGCAGGCAGTTCCACATGTGGGTTATCTCCTATGAGTAGATTAGCGGTCGCGTGGTGTTGACACAGCTTCTCCGAAGAATTCTACTGACTATCCAGTATGAGGTCGAACATGTGAATGTGGCTAGTGGTTCAGAGTGTTCATGAAATGTTAACAAAAGGAATTTTGAGGAATGTGGTGGGTTAATTGGGCAAGATCATGTCAATGATGAAGGAAGAATCCCGGTGGGTTCTAGGTTATGCAAGGGTAGCTTTAAGCTAAGTGGGAGAGCCCCACCGCCTATGATTGGATTGTATGGTTATCCACTTGTGAGGTTTCTAGTATCGACGTAATGGTGGGTTATTACAACTAAAGAAAGAAAACATCAGTAGTAATTTGAGCAAAGGATTTGAGAAATGTGTGTTATAATTGGCCTTATCGATTCATGTTCGGGCGATGGGAAGACTTAGAGTTGAAGCTTCATGTAAAGGTGATTCTCAATAAAGGTGATACAACCGAGTGCTTCCATGAGAGAGTGGTCATGTGCTAGCAGAGCCTTGGAGTTGATTATATTTGGATCCAATTCAGAGTGGGTGAGTCTCAACAATGGTCCTAGTAGGTTCTAAATTAAAGTGTGGTGCCTAAGGATTTCGAGTCCGTGGTATGGTTAAGTATCGAACTTCTGGAGTGGATTATGAAAAGAGCTTACATTATTCTATGTTGTCATTGGTCTGTTGTGTAGCACTGGAGGAATGGGAAAAAATAATTTCGGACTCATAGAGGAATTATCGGAATGGGTGTACCAGTTGAAGATGGGAATATACGCTCAAGGAAGGTATGAGTTAGCTCATCGGTCTTGAGGCAACATGGTCTCGTGAAATAGGGTCACTTAGGATGAGTGTAGATTGGGTTCGTTATATTTTGAATGGAGCTATTATTATTTCTAAGGCAAGACCAGAGTAAATTAGAAGAAGTTCATTCGGTTAGCCATGGTTGAATCGGCATGATGGTGGCAATGATCAGCCCCTTCAGCGTGCTAAGTTATGCATGTGATTTGTGGAGCTACGTGTGAGGCTTGACCGCCACTGTAATTTATTTTATCTGTAGGCATTCAAGTAATATGGCATGTTATGTGTGGATGGATCCCGGAAGAGTTGTGGTGGTTAGACCACTACTTGAGGATTTGTCTATTCTACGATTATGAGAATTCAATTGTGTGTTTTTATGGTTCTATTGGAATGAGTTAAGTAGAAAGTTTCTGTATGATGAAGTGTTTAATCTATTAGTGGTTCAGAAGCTGAGATGAAATTTTTGTACCCCTGCGCATTGGCGTAATTAAGCGCATCAAGTAGCATGGAATTTTGATGTTGAGGGTTCAAGATTTGCGGTTAGGTTTTGAAAAGGATGTCCTGAGCTCGGATAAGCAGGAAGGGATTTGAATGTTTAGAGTAAGCTGGTATTGTCTTCAGCGTCATCTGAGATCGGTGTTTTGTGAAAGAAGCTTCACATCCTAGTTATGGATTCTTGATTTGATTTACAGCGTTAGTGCGGCCGGTGGTATGGATATGCAGAATTTTTACCTTGTGCGAAAGGTCGTGGAAGTGTATCCCACGGGAAGATTGTATAAGTGTGACGTGTAGTCACTTGATTGTGTAAAGAACTGAAACCAAGTATGAAGATTGTGGTAATATCGTTAATTTGGGAATTTGTGCCTGGAGGGCACTCAGATCGTTTGGTTGTGGACTGTGGGAGTTTGTTCCGGTTGTGATGGCTATTCTTGTGTGTTTAGGGAAAAAAGGTTATTATGGACCCTTGAAAGGTTACCAACCTAGTACGGTGCGATTAGAATCGGCTTGAGGTCCGTAGATGGATTTAAATATTAATATGGGCTCCATATCAGGCCGTATGTGTTCATTTCAACATAACGCTCCTTATGGAGGAGTATTCGGACATTGGATATTGTTTCGTCGTCGGTGGTTCCATGTAAAACTATGTTGTGTCGTCTGAGTTATGAAACGGCTTGATAAATTTCATGTGCTAAGGTACCGCATAACGACAATGTTATGTGAGCAAGATAGCTCTCGAGATTCAGATCATATATCGCACTTTAGTTGTACTTGACTTTTGTACCATATGGCACTATCTGTCTCCTTAGGGTTTGTATTATGCACTTTGAGTGATTGTGGTCGATATTGAGGCATTTTGTAGTTATGAGCATTGTAGCTCGGTGAGTACTTTCTTATATATTTTTATGTGTGGATCAGGCGGCACGCCGCCACGGGTATCATGGTTGGATCGGGTTGCACTCCGCAACAGTGTGATGTGGAGTACAGTCCCCTATATCTATTTTTGTGTGTTTTGTTTCCCATTTTATGAGGAAAGTTCGTGTTAGTTGCGTGGGTTGAATAGTCCCTTCCAGAGTTCGTTTTCCTTATGTATCATGTTCGAGTTGTAGCTTATTGGCACATTGTGGCATCATATGAAGACTTTTAGTCAGGTGACTTATTGCCTGAGTAGCTCGTACTGGGTGAGACGAGATTATTGGATCTAGGATCAGTGCAAACGGATTATATAAAGTATATTAAAGAGCAAATATCATTATTTGGTCCATGGTGAGGTAATGATTCTTGTCGGGAGTATAGCCTCAATGATTTGTTGACTTGGAAGTTAGTCATGAATTTCTACACATCTCTTATGTTGTGGCGGTATTGCTAGAGTTAGAGCAAGACTTATATATGTCATGAGGTTCATTGTAAGCATCATATTCGTAAAATTTCGGTTATTGCTATCAGAGGATGTTATTGTGGTCATGTAAGTTATGCAGTGCATAGTGTGGATTCAGCAAAGGTATGTAATCATGTATTGGTTCATCGCACATAGATTGTCACGGTATTCGTATGATGGGAGCAGGCCTGGAAGAGAATTTCAGATGTTGGAATTAAGCTTTAAGGCTAACTTGACTAAATAAAAGGGAGAAACTTTAGATTTTATCGAGCTCATATGCTCACTGGGTTGTGGTAGCACGGGTAGTTGCACGAGGTGTTAAACAGTGATTTCACACAACTCCAGTCAATTCTTAGCACGTTCGAGGACGAACATATGTTTAAGTGGGAGAGAATGTAATGACCAGACTGGCCGTTAGAGCTCTAGCGTATCGTTCAGCGGTTTGAGGCCATGAACATCTTTACTTCAGGTATTATGACTTATACGCATGGTCGGAATTGAAATTCGGGAAGTTCGGAATGGATTTGGAAAGAGAATTCTCATTTCGGAAGCTTTAAGTTGGAACAACCTGACTCAGGGTTGATTTTGAGCAAATGACCTCGGAATGGAATTTTTATGATTCCAATAGTTTAGTATGGTGATTTTGGACTTAGGCACATGTTCAAATTTGTTAGGAAGTCCGGAGGACAATTCGGCGCATTTTTGTGAAAGTTGAAAAAATAGAAGATTTTTGGAAAGTTTGACTGAGAGTTGACTTTTTGATATCATGATCGAAATTCGATTCTGAAAATTGGTCGTTCCGGTTTGATTTGATACCTTTCGGCACAAAATATAGAAGTTGGAAGATTTAAAAACTAATAATTCGATTCGATGCGCGATTCGTAATGTCGGCGTTGTTTGACGTGGTTTGAAGCCTATGAAGCCTCGACTAAGTTCGTGTTATATTTTGGGAAATGTTGGTATAGTTGGTTAAGGTCCCGAGGGCCTCGAGTGGATTTCAGAAGGTTAACACAATGGATTTCGGACAAAACAAGCTGCTGGAAATTTACTGCTCCAAAATTGTTTTGGACAGCAACTGGTGCATCATAGAGCTGACTTTGGAAGCTTACATATCAAGATCTATAAGGAATATGAAAAATTACAAAACATAAAAGTTGTAACCCTTTGATTCTGGTTTCCAAAGTTAAGCCATTCATCATTTGGACATTTGATCAAAAAGTTATGATCGATTGAATGATGGCTGGTGAATCAGATTTGCCAGAAATTTCTGACATGTAGAGCCAACTTTGGAAGCTCATATCTCGAATTATATTAGAAGTTATATGGTTTACAACCTATCAAATGAAAGATATTCGAGTCTAGTTTTTAAATATTCAAACCGTTTGTCATTTGGATATTTTTTCAAGGAGTTATGGGCGTTTTAATAAAAGGTGTCAAGCAGGGGAAAACTTGTAATAGGAGGTACAACCCGCACAACGCAAGGTACAAATCGATGAAGCACTTGTGCCTATATAAGGCATTCACGAGCAACAACTTCTTTTGAGGATTTTCTTGAGCTAGGGATTGGTGCTTTCATGGTGGATTCGACCTTGGGGACTACTTAACAATACAAGGTGAGTTTTATTGGATATTTTAAGTTAATAACATCCTATTAACACTAGTATTAGCATCATTCAATCTTTTAAATCCCTATAAATCTTTCAAGTTGTTAAAGAACACCAATTTCCCAAACATTGAATTTTTAAGGAAAAGCTTCAGGAAAACAATATTAATGCTTCAAGCTCATTTCTTATGAGTCGGTGAGTGTAATTCTAATATTTGTTTCAAGTTGTTATGGTTGGATAATTGATTTCATAAACCCTAGTTCATGGCATGAATAGTGTTCCTGAGAATATGAAGGAGAAATAAATAGTGATTTTAGAAATGAAATTGAAGGAGGCAATGAACCTATTGAATCGTTTTCTAGCTTAGTTGGAAGTGTTCAACTAAGTAATCACCAAATTGAATATTTTGGAAATGTTGGTTAAGGAAGACAATGAATAGTAATTTGACGGTGTTGGAGAATTAAGGTACTATCATTGATGACTTCAAATGGGTATTAAATGATAAGAGTAGAGTTGAATGTTCTAGTAAGTAAACCTATTAGACAATTTGAGTTGGAGGCTTATAGCCAACTTGTGAGCCATAAACGGATATTAATAAATATTTTTGAGTCAAACTTTGACTGTAATTGAGATTGTAATTGCATATATCAATTTGTTGGTTGTGTATGAGCAATATGCTCAATGTTAAGGATTAAAAGTTTGTGAATGTTAATAAAGTGAAAGCGAGTTTTGGAGCGTTGGCCATCGGTCGAGTTGTTTGAAAGGCTTGGGAGGCCGCTATGGGACTCCGGAGTGAGGTAAGTCTCCTGTCTAACCTTGTAAGAGGGAATTGTCCCCGTAGGTGAAGTAATTAATTATCTGCTACTATTCGTGGGGGGCTACGTACGCACGAGGTGACGAGAGTCCATGCGTAGCTACTATTATGCTTTTGTGTGGGTAGTCTAGCACCCAAAAGCATGTTTTACTTGTCGTACTTGTAATTTTACTGATAAATTTAAAATGCTTAAATCATATCGAATTTGGAAAATGAATTTCTAAAAAGATTAAACACCATCTTCTTGATCATTAAAAGAGAAATTATCATTTCTTTGGGTAATTATTTTCCTGTTAAAGTCTGGATTGATTGTTTAAAGGTGTGTATCTATTAGTA
Organism: Nicotiana undulata; assembly: GCA_005239495.1. Lineage (NCBI taxonomy): Eukaryota > Viridiplantae > Streptophyta > Magnoliopsida > Solanales > Solanaceae > Nicotiana > Nicotiana undulata. The sequence goes on from ML299180.1 coordinate 14,276, forward strand.
CCTACGTCGCATGTATGATTTGCGAACGGGGTAACTCTATTATTGATGTTTGACCGCATCGCATGTATGATTCGTGAGCGGGGTAATAGATGCATCTATGGTTCGCGTCGTTCGATCCTCCGGCAGTGAACATTTTATTATATTGTTGGATCGGTCCGTACAACCTCGGCATTAATTGCGCATGCTATTTGCTTGGTACTTTCTGTGATTTGAACTACTTAAATGCCTTGAGATATAAGTTGTTAACTGAAATGACGGAAACTGAAATTTTAATTATGAAAGAAGCTGCCCCTTCCTGTTGTTACCTGTTATTTAATCATGAAATCCATGCTTAGTGTCACATTTAATTATATAATTTGACCACTAGTAAGTGTCGAAGTCAATCTCTTGTCACTACCTTTTCGAGGTTAGATGGGATACTTATTGGGTACACGTTGTTTTTGTAATCATACTACACTTGCTGTACATTTTGATGTACAGGTACATGTATGGGCGGTAGCCTTGTGGGCGCCGCGGCGTGTTTGATACGGGGACTTAGGTGAGCTGCATCTTATGAGACGATCCGCAGACAGCAGAGTCTCCTTTAGAGTACTTGTATCTTCCTTTCTGTCCAAATTTATATTCCGGACAATTGGTTTATTTTATTTTACTTCCTAGTAAATGCTCATGCACTTGTGACACCGGGTTCTGGGATGATTATGGGATGTTTAGTACTGAAATTTGAACACGTTTCCTTAAAGTCTGTTTATTACTAGTTAAATTAAAGGAAATTTATGTTTTCAGGAGCGCTAAAATGATAATATAATTTACTATTTTTTGTTGGCTTGCCTGGCAGTGGTGCCCGGCGCCATCTCGACCTTTTATAGGATTTTGGGTCGTGATAGATGTATTCCTGAACAACTATGGCATTGTCATCAACCCTTCTGTAAGAGAGGAAACTGGCCTGAGATGGCTGATCACCCCCAACTCTAGTCCAAAAATGGATAAGCGGTCGTTGCAAATATAATCCGGTCTAATAGTCTGGAGTCGAATCCCACAGAGAACTAAGGTTTCTGTCACGATCCGAAATCCCACCTTTCGGACCGTAACTCGTCTAACGTTGAACTCGCTAGACAAGCCAACGTATACTACACATTACTATTTTAAAATTAATTCAACAATAGTAAAATAAAAACCCTTCAAATCTTAACTGAAATAACCCACATACTTCATAACTTTAACAGCGGAAATGTGACAATACTATGAAAATGCATAATGACATAGTGAAGACTACAACATCGCATAATCCCAAAACCGGGGTGTCACAACCTCACGAACTATCTAAACTGAGTGCTAAATACAGAGTCTGAAAAGAAATATATAATTGTCTTGAAACTGGGAGAAAAAGTAAGACAATAAGGAATCCAAATGCAAGAGAGACACCAAGTCCCACGAACGCCAGCGGGTATACCTTGAAACTCTGGGTGGACTGAAGGTGACTCCCTCAATGCGGTCCACTGGGTCCGGATGCGGTATCTGCACAACATTAAGAAGTGCAGTGTAGCATCAGTACAACCGACCCCATGTACTGAGTAAGTGTCGAGCCTAACCTCGGACGAAGTAGTGACGAGGCTAGACTTGACAATAACGATAACCTGTCCTATTCTACAGCAGGTAACAGGGATAATACAAGGCAAAAGATAAGCAGACAAGTAAGGGATACGGGAGCAGTAAAGGGGAACAAGTAAAATGAAGCAGTCGAATTGACAGATAGGAGTAAATAAGGGAGGCAATCTATCCCAATAGCCAACGAAACAAGTATAAGTACTAGAAATGTAAACAATGGCACGACATCACCCTTCGTGTTTTTACTCTCTTCCTTACAATGCAATATAATCAAGTATCATGGCATAACATCACCCTTCGTGCTTTACACTCTTCCTCACAATGCAATGTACAATGTATCATGGCACGTCATTAACCTTCGTGCTTATAATCAATAAAAGTCATGGTACGTCATTAACCTTCGTGCTTATAATCAATATGAATCATGGCACGGCATCAGCCTTCGTGTTTTACACTCTTCCTCACCACACAATAACAGATATAATGTCAAGGAGTATACCATAGTGGAAATTGACAGTTCAAAACACCCGGCAAGGGGAAAAACATCAATTAATAACTCAATAAATGCCCGGCAAGGGTCTCAGCTATAATCAATCACTTCAATCGTATACTCTACACTTGGATTATCAATCGTATCAACACTTCTCAAACTCATCAGCCAATACTTTCAACAAGAATGAATTACCAAGTAGAGACAATCTCATAATATGCTAAACATGGGAGAAATACAACAATTTCTATTAACATAGACTCACGGGCATGCTTTACACACATTGCATAGGTACTCGTCACCTCACATATGCAATGAACATGATAATCACTTAGCACATAGCAAATAATACTTATTCCCTCATCAAAGTTAGGCAAGACACTTACCTCGGGTCCAAAGTATAGCAATCAACCCTCTAAGACCGTCTTTCCTTCATAATTCGACTCCGAAACAACGATATCTAGGCATAATTAATTCAATAATATCAATAAAAACTCAATAACACAATCCCATAGACTAGATATTCAATTTCTAGCATTCTTTCAAAATTACCGAAATTCAATCCCGGGCCCGCTTGGTCCAAACACGAGGCTCGGACCAAAACCTGATCACCCATAACCCCACGAGTTAAAATATATAGTTTGTTTCAAGATCCGACCCCAATTGAGGTTGAATCACCCAATTTTCCCAAAAACCTAACTCTACCCAAAACCCCTAATTTCTACTTGATTTTATGATTTTAGGCCTAGGTTTTCTAGTGATTATGGAAGGAAATGGAGGAATTAGAAGTTAAGATCACTTACCCAAGTGGCTGTGGAGGGACTCTAGCTTGGGGACTTCAATGGAGGTTGGAGAAGAAGGGAAGAGTGAAAAGTTGGGAAAATCCCGTAATGCCTACTGTTTTAGACTTAAAAGAATAACTGGGCAAAATATCTCTATGCGATCGCAGAAGAAGGGGTACGATCGCATACAGTCCAAGACTGGGTGCACCGCGATCGCGGAATGACTATTGCAATCGCACATGTATACTGCCCCTTCACTATGCGATCGCACAGGAGAAGCTGCGACCGCAGAGAGTACCTCCCCCCCCCCCCCC
>MDKH01081023.1:0-14608 GCA_005239495.1 Nicotiana undulata
CATAGAACATTCGCCTCTGTGGGCATCATCATTATCATATCATACCCGGCCTCAAAGAGGACACGATAAACCCAACTGATTAGTGGTTGCACAATAGGTGCCATACCCGGCCGACTATAGCGCGGCTCGGTAGATTAAAATAGCTACATATATACATAATGCATGTAGGACTCATTGGAATCATATTTTGAACCTTTCGGAGAGACGTAAGGTTGATATTCTCCGTACATGTTATTAGGATTAACTCTTCATCAAGAATCTTATAATAATCAGAAAGTACCAACAACATTGATAACATAAGAATAAGAGAAGCAACCTCAACATCAATTGTTCCCTAAGAAGGAAAACAATGTAAGTACTGCTAGCTTCTAAGAGTAGAGTGTCTTTGGAAGATCATTCATTGCATTAAGTACAATCAGAGTCGTGCAAAAGAAGGAAAAGGATAGCCTCACATACCTTGTATATACTGCCCCGATCTCAAGCTATGCAATTTTCACGACTCCTTAGTCTACAATAAGAGAAACGACACTATCGTTATCCTTTGAGCATCATAACTATTGTGTATCGACCACAACCTATTTTACGATGAAACGGACAGCACCTACCCTATATATATGACTTCACACAAGTCAAAACAATCACTAAACAGCCCAAACAACATCAATAAAAATCAAATTGAGCTTCCCAAAACAGTCCACACACAACCTAATAACTTTATACATAAGACAACCACCGTAGTCGTGTCAAACGACCCGGAAATGTTACGACGAACGACCAGCCCACAATCCTACATCTATATGGTGTTTCTCCACACCCTTCCTCCTACAAAACTCCACAATACAGTAGTAAAATACGCAGCCCAACAGGAAAACAAAACAGCCCGCAAAACAGTCCGCTACAAGTGAATAACTCGAACTCACGGCTTCCAATCACCGTCCCGTGAGTTCTTAAAAGTATAAAACTAACTACCTTGAATTTTCAGCACAAAAATGGATGAAAGAGAGCAGTAAACTCACCTTACTTGCTGGATAACTCAACTCTTATCTTGGTTCTTCAAACTCTAAGGTTTACCCCCAATTTGAACTTGAAAGAGAGGGAAAATCAATTAGAGTTTGTGGGTGATTTTTGGAGGAAGTTTGCAGGGGTTTAGTTCTGGTTATTTGTGAGTTATAATGAGGTATATACTGCAGTAGATAAGCCTTTTAATGGGCTTTGTGGCTGACCCGAAATTGTCTCTTTTTGGGCTATCATTTAACCAAGTAGGTGACCCACCTACTTGTCACCTAGCAGCTTGTGCAGTCTCGCGAAAATGTCTATATCTCTCTACTCCGATGTCGTATTGATAAACGGTTTAATGCGTTGTAAACTAGACTCATAGTAGATACAGAGAAAAGCTTAATAACATTTGACCTAAAGTTTAAGTAACACTATGAACCTAAGTTGCGACAACTCTTGTCGACTTTTGTTTCATAACTCGTTTGAATTCAAGACTATGATTAGGACATTATATTTTTCATATACCTTAAAACATGACCTCTTGAGTATATCAAGCACCCCTAGGTTTACCCAAAAATACGAGTTTCAACATCCTCGATTCGCTTAACTTCTAATACGTGTTAATCACTCTTATACACTCTTGTATCATTTAAGATCAATAGAATTAACTTATTATCATCTCAAACATAATATCTTCTCATGTTTACGTCGATTAACATATGGCATGAGCCAACATACGTGAATTTGGGTTGTAACAGAATGGGACTTATATAGTTTGAGGTTGAATTCTAGGTGTTGGATATATCCGCGTCCTATAATCTGTTATTAGGATGACCATGGATACATGTCGTTGGGGATGTGGCATCAACTTTGCATCAGGTGGTAAAATTTGAATGGAATCATCAAGAGGTAATTATCCATGGAGATGGGAGCAACCCCATCTACAACCGCTAGACTATACCGGTAGTTGAGGGTAAAAGAAGTATTGGTGGAGAAACCTATCATCACATCGAGCGGGTCAATACAATAGAAAAGACAAGTGGTAGAGTAGTGAGATTGAAAGCATACTGAATCGGAGCAGATACGAACCCGTCAAGGGTCTCGGCAAGAATCTTCAGGGCATTTCAAAGCTAATAGAGTTGAAGCGCCACGGCACTACCTTTGTCCTGGGTTATCAGTACACTTGGAAAGAGTGCAACGACTAGTCGCCACCATGGCGCGGTCCTTACTATCCATTGGAGTAGCCCATACCGCACTTGGAGCAGACTTTCCAGCAAGCCGATATCATATGGGCATCAGAGAAGGAGGAAGCATTAGTATCCATGAGGAACTTATACCTGGAGGACGAAGAAATAGACTGTCTTGTTATTGTCGAGGAGGAGGAGGAAGGCCCTACCATCCAAGCCGTAAGCAAGAGATCATTCCTCAGAAACTGTATTGTCATACCATCGAGGGCCCGGCGAGTCCCGGGGTAGCAAGGGTGAATGAGCACTGTTATTTTATTTGCTAATGATTTCCTTTTCGCATTTCTATTTTAAATAAAACCTCCCGTGTTCCAAAACATTTGTTTAAATTATTGAAAATCACCATTATGTTATAATGAATCGATATTTATTATTATAATTTTTTCTCTCATACTTTTACCTATACAACATTACTATTTTCCGTCTTGATGAACCAATGATTGTGACATGCAATGAGACAACGCAACAAAAGGATAGTGATTCAGAAGAAGAAGATATAATACCTGACGAAATCGTCAGAGTAGTAGAGATAACCGTCAGAGAACAAACTTAAGTCCAATCTAGACGAGATTGAGGTAATCAACCTGGGAGATTCAGATACTTTCAAAGAAACTCGCATTAGCATCCACTTGTTACCGTCAGAGAAAGAAGAATACACACAATTCTTGAACGACTATTAGGACATATTTTCATGGTCATACGATGATGTGACTGGACTTAGTACATACATTGCCGCTCACAAATTGCCCATGAATCTAATGTGCCAGCCAGTGAAGCAGAAGCTCCGGAAATTCAAGCTTGACATGAGTCTGAAAATCAAGGAGGATGTCACTAAACAAATCAATGGCAAGGTCCTCAGGGTGGTGGAATACCCAACATGGTTAGCCAACATCGTGCTAGTACCGAAGAAGGATGGAAATGTCAGAGTTTGTGTCGAATACCGAGATCTCAACCGAGCCAGTCCGAAGGATTATTTCGCTCTTCCAAATATGCACATCCTAATTGACAATTGTGCCAAACATGAACTCCAGTCATTTGTGGATTGTTTTGCCGGTTACCATGGGGAGTATATTGCTATAAGATAATGCCATTTTAGCCTAAAGAATGTCGGGGCCACTAATATGAGGGTTATGACCACTATCTTCCACAACATAATACATAAGGAGATCGAGGTGTATGAGGACGACGTCATCATCAAGTCCAAGAGAGCGCATTCGGGGTTCCTGCCGGAAAAAATAGCAGATTTGAGGAAATTCTTTGACCGATTGCGGAAATACAACTTGAAATTAAACCCCACAAAGAGTGCATTCGGGGTTCCTGCCGGAAAATTGCTTGGGTTCATCGTCAGCCGCCGAGGAATAGAATAGGACCCATCAAAAGTCAAAGCCATCCAGGGGTTGCCACCAACGAGAAATAAGTAAGATGTAATGAGTTTTCTGGGGCGGCTAAATTACATCAACCGGTTCATATCCCAGTCCATGGTCATATGTGAACAAATCTTCAAGATATTAAAGAAAGATGTCGCGACAAAATAGACCGAGGATTTTTAAAAGGCCTTCGACAGAATCAAGGAGTACTTATCGACACCACCAGTCTTGGTACCGCTAGATCCAAGTAGACCCTTGTTACTCTACCTCGCAGTATTAGATGGAGCCTTTGGTTGCGTTCTGGGGAAGCACGACGAGACAGGGAAAAGGAGCAAGCTATCTATTATCTGAGTAAGATTCACGGTATTCTCTGCTGGAACGTAGCTGTTGCGCTCTCACCTGGGTAGACCAGAAGCTGAGGCATTACTTCTGTGCCTACAAAACATACCTCATATTAATAATGGATCCCTTTAAGTATATCTTTCATAAGACCATGCCCACCGGCAAGTTAGCTAAGTGGCACATCCTGCTGAGTGAGTTCAACATCGTCTATGTGACTAAGAAAGTAGTCAAGGGACAGTCATTGGCAGATCATCTTGCTGAAAACCATGTGGGAGGAGAATACGAACCCCTAAAAACGTATTTTCCCGATGAAGAAGTACTGTTCATAGGAGAAGACATTGCTGAATCCTATAACGGTTGGAGGATGTTCTTTGATGGAGCAGCAAATTTCAAAGGAGTCAGCATTGGAGCTGTCTTAATATCAGAAACTGGCCAACATTATCCGGTATGTGCTAAACATAGATTTCCTTGCACCAACAACATGGCAGAGTATGAAGCATGCATACAAGAGCTCAACATGGCCATCGACATGAATATTCAGGAGCTGCTGGTAATTGGTGACTCAGATTTGCTTATACATCAAGTACAAGGAGAATGGGCTACAAGGAATTCCAAGATACTGTTGTATCTGCACCATGTGCAGGAATTGAGAAAGAGGTTCACAAAGACAGAATTTCGGCATGTCCCCAGAATTTAGAACGAGTTTGCCGACGCACTTGCCACTTTATCATCCATGATACAACATCCAAATAAGAACTTTGTTTATCCTATTCCAGTAAAGATCCATAGTCAGCAAACATATTGTGCCCACGTTGAAGATGAAGTAGACGGAAAACAATGGTTCCACGACATCAATGAATACTTGGCAAAGAGAGAGTTCCCGGAGTATGCAAATCATACCCAGATTCGTACGCTTCGAAGGTTGTCCAACAGTTTCTTTCACAGCGGAGGAACCCTGTACATGAGGACTCCCGATTTAGGATTACTGAGATGTGTCGATGAAAAGGAAGCTTCTAAGCTACTTGAAGAGGTACATGTTGGGACCTGTGGCCCTCATATGAATGGTTTTGTCTTGGCCAGGAAGATACTCAAAGACGGTTATTTCTGGATGACAATTGAAACGGACTACATCCAGTATGTTCAAAAATGCTACCAATGTCAGATAGACGCAGATATGATAAAGGTACCCCAAACGAGATCAATGCAACAAGCTCACCTTGGTCGTTCACCGCCTGGGGAATAGATTTCATTGGGCCAATCGAGCCTACCGCCTAAAATTGACACAGGTTCATCTTAGTAGGTATTAATTATTTAGCTAAATGGGTCGAAGCATCACCTTACAAAGTAGTGACTAAGAAGGTCGTGGCAGATTTTGTTGACCGGATCATTTGTCGCTTTAGAGTTCCAGAGTCAATCAGCACCGACAATGCTTCCAATCTCAACAGTGACCTGATGAAGGCCATGTACGAGACTTTCAAAATCAAGCACAAGAATTCCACAACCTACAGACCTTAAATGAACGGGGATGTAGTAGCCGCCAAGAAGAACATGAAAAATATACTTAAAAATATGGTAGAAAATCACAAAAAGTGGCACGAAAAGCTATCTTTTGCCTTCTTGGGATACCGCACTACAATCCGCACATCAACCGGGGGAACTACCTACTTATTGGTTTATGGTACAGAAGCTGTTATTCCGGCCGAAGTGGAGATTCCTTCCTTGAGGATCATACAAGAAGCTGAGCTCAGTGACGCGGAATGGACAAGGAGCCGTTATGAGAAGCTAGCACTCATAGACGGAAAAATGGATGAATGCAGTATGTCACGGACAACTTTATCAGAATCGGATGTCTAGGGCCTTCAACAAAAAGGTCAAGCCGAGACAATTCACACCGGGGCAGCTGGTGTTAAAGAAGATCTTTCCACATCAAGATGAAGCAAAGGGGAAATTCTCTCCTAATTGGAAAGGTCCTTACATGGTCCACAGAGTACTAACATGAAGAGCTCTTATACATGCAGAAATGGACGGATAAGTCTGGCCAAAACCGATCAATTCAGATAAAGTCAAGTGATATTATGTGTAACTCTTTATGCTTTTCTCAAATGATGTAATTAAACTATGCCTGATCTGATTCCCATTTACGAGGGGATACGTTGGCAGCCCTATAGGTTCGGTCACAAATCAATAAAAATTTCATTTACCCCGTAATTGGAAACTAAGGCAGAATTTTGAGGAGGACACTAAAAATTCCGAGGCAAGTTCAGTCGACCGCATCATGTACAACAGTCAGAGACATCTATCTAGCTAACTAGGGCAGAATGTTTTGGAGGACCCTCAAAATTCCGTAGCAAAAGAGATTCCAATGTCTCAGATCTTGTCACGGTCATCGGTTCATCTAAATTTCTTAAAATATATTTTTTACTATGTCTTGACAAAACTATGCATGCTTGCATGTAAGGTAACTCCTTTTAGCCAAATGCTACCCCGATGACTTAAATGGGTTCTCCAGACATAGCAAAGCAAGCCAAGAAAAGCCAGCGGGGACATGAACCAACCTCCCCTTACAGAACTCACAATTTTTCTTTGGATGCAGGAATAAAGAATATATGCGCCTCGAAGTCACAAGTTTTCACTACAATCGCAATATCGAAATCTGCTACAAGCTAAGAAACTCTGCCACTATCTGCTATTTACTCTATCTTTTGCATAAGGCTAATTTTTGCCTTCCCTTGCATAAGGCTAATCGCTGATTTCATTTGCATAAGGCTAATCTCTGCGTTCACATTTGCATAAGGCTAAACACTGCCTTCACTTTGCATAAGGCTAATCGCTGCCTTCACATCTCACTAGAACCCACTCTCTCCTCTCTCCGTTTTATCAAAAAATAGCTAAAATTATGAGGGATGGTGTTATATTAGGCTGGGGGTCGGGTTTTAAAAATTAGAAATAGGAGCCCCGATGCAGGTTTGCGGTCCGAAATGCAATCGCATTCCAGTTATGCGATATGCAAACCTGCCGCATTATTAGCCTTCAGCTGGGACAAAAAGAAAAAGAATCTTCCCAAGTATGCGGCCACTATTCGGTCCGCATACCTGTTATGCAATCGCATAGTGCGCCACATAACTCCTCCGCAAAAACTCATGTGCAATTACGCGAAAACTATGCGGCCCGCATACATGATATGTGATCGCATTTTGGGCCGCATAACTATCCTCAAAATGGACAGCAATATGTCCAACTATGCGACCATTGTGCGGTCTGCATACTTGATATGGGATCGCATAGTGGACCGCAGATTCGTACAACTGGAAAAATTCTACCCTCTAAGTCCTGGGGTACTTTTCACTCCAAAAAGGTCCGATTTAAGAATTCCCATAGTTATATCAACATGGGGATCATTCCAGGCATCAAATCTAGTTAGGAATTATACGGGTCTTTACATCCTCCCCCACTTAAAATCATTCATCCTCGAATGAGGATCGGGGTATTACTTGTGTTTTGAAATACTATATGCCAACCCCCAAATTTTCACTAACTCCGATTTTTCCTAAAACGTTTGCCAGAGATTCCTGTCACGCCCCAAACCCGGGGGACGAGACCGGCGCCTAACTGGATGAACCCAGTCAAGCGGACCTAGATTGCCTTTCCTACCCAACGTATTACCCCGTTTTCATAATGTACATTATTCCATATGAGTTAGCCAAATTAGAGTCAAACTACACTTTACAACATAATCCCATTTTCCTCTTTTAGTTTTCAACAATAGATAATCCAGAATATACAAGTTACATACAACATTTCTGATTCGCGATCCACAATTACGAGTGAGTACAACTACCGCCCAAAATATACATGTACATATACATATACAACCCACACAATGTCTATGGAGCCTCTAAAATTTCTTAGGAGTTTTACATAACTTGCCGGCAACAAGGCCCCAGCTATACCTTTACAACATAAGCAAAAGAGGATAGTATAATCCACACGCGGCCCCGAGAGGAAGAGGGGCTTACCAAAACTGCTGAAGTAATGAAGAGGAGGCACCCCTAACAGCGGGCTGAGCTTCCTGCTATAGAACGACCTACATCCATATAAAAGATGTAGCACCCCCGACAAAATGGACGTTGGTAATGTGGAATAATACTAGTATGTATGAGCAAACTTTACCCTAATTATAATCAAGCAATACACAGATAAGAGACAGTTAATGGAACCAACAAGTATTGCACAGAAACAGAAACAACCAAAATCAATAGTTTCACAGATTCTCCTTTCAACACCACCATATTCAAGAGTTTCACAGATTCTCATTTCAACACCACCATATTCAAGAGTCTCACAGATTTTCATTTCAACACAACCACATTCCATCCATATTACCTCGGCTATCCTTATTACCTCGTCCAACCTTATTACCTCACCCCCCCTTATTACCTCGTCCACCCTTATTACCTCGTGTTGCGGCGTGCAACCCGATCCCACCAGACAATCACATTTCATAACAACAATCACCAACAATTAAATCACAAGGATTTTCATTACAAGGAACACAATTTCATATCAACAAGTCGCTATGTGGACTCAAGGCACAATGACTCTCACCAAACAGTAATTCATGTACACGGTGTTGCCATAATCGTTGAACTCAATTACATCATTTCACAATACCCTTTTTCATTACTTACCACACACGGTTTTCTTTAGCCATTATATACATTCCCACACTTGGGCACATTAATATTCTTTCATTCATTAACACATTCTTTCATATCGACCCCCTCGAGCATTTACGAGCTTTGCACATAATAAGATAGGCACAACAAACCACTTTTCAAAATCTCAACTAGCATAGTAGTCAACAAGAAATTCAGGGAGTGAAGTATTATGCCTCAACACACTCGGACAGTCAATTCACGTATTCTAAATAAAAGTACACATATCGTATGCTCGGACACCAACAAGAGGATTCTACAAAGGTTAAAGTTAGCCATACATACCTCGAGTCGAAGTTCCCTTCTAATGCCTATTCCCAAATCATCGGACCGTCAAGCGACGTCAATCTAATTAATAATGTAACACATTCATTTTAGAATTGGAAATCATGAACACAATTCGAACTCGCCTAGGAATTTATCGAATGCTATGAGACCCTTCAGATTACCAACCCCCTCTTTGTGATTATTTACTCTAACCCACTTCCCTTTAGTAGATTGTGACAATAAATGAACATGCATGCAAGGTTCTTCACTTTCATCTTCAAGAACCCATTTAGGGGAGTTCTACTATTAACCAAAAATCTGAAAATTTAAGGAAAATGGGGTGGGGACCTACCTGTTATAATGAAGAAGAAGATTACTCGAAATTCCCAAGCCTGAGTGATTTTGGAAAAATCAATTTGATGAAGAAGGAACTTTCTCTCTCAAGAACCCTCTGTTCCCTCTCTCTATTTTGTTCAGAAATTCTTTAAAAATGAAGGGGAGAGGTGTTTTATTAAACAGGGGGTCGGGTTTTAAATTTAGAAAATAGGAGCCCCGATACAGAAATGCGGTCAGGAATGTGATCGCATTCCTGCTATGCGGTCTGCATTCCTGTCTCATAGTTGGCCCTCAAATGGGTCAAAGTTGGAAAACAATCTGCCCAGGTATGCGACCACTATGTGGTCCGCATACCTGTTATGCGATCGCATAGTGCGTTGCATAACCTCCTTCGCAAGAACCGTGGGGAAAGAACGCGACAACTATGCGGTCCTCATACCCAAAATCCGATCGCATTCTGGGCCGTATAGTTGTCCTTAATTCGGACAGTAGTCTGTCCAGGTATGCGACCATTATGCGGTCCATACACATTATGCGATCGCATAGTGCACCGCATAACAGCACAATTCTGGAAATTTTAATTTTTCAAGTTTCGGGGTACTTTTTACTCAAAATAGGTCTGTTTTAAGAGTTTCTACAATTATAACAACACAGGGACCTATTCGGGCATTATTCTAGACATAGAATTTTATGGGTCTTTACAATTACTTTGTAATTAGACCTACCCACCTGTCAGAGAGCCCCCGAAACACACTTCAACAAATTCCACATAATTCAGTTAACACAATAACGCACAAATGTAGCACCAATTAGGGATTCATAAGAGAACGGGGATTAGGGGAGTGGGGTGGCTCTACATAATATGACATGTAATGTAATTATTTAGAGATAATCAACTTCATGAACGACTACCATACTTATTCAAACAAATGGGGGTATTTCTTTTTCATTTCATTCTCCGCTTCCCATGTGGCTTCCTCGACTTGTTGATTCCTCCATAACACTTTAACCGATTCTATTTCTTTGTTTCTCAACTTACGAACTTGCCTATCCAGAATAGCAACTGGAACTTCTTCATATGAAAACTCTTCATTAACTTCATCGGTCTCAACCGGCACAATGGCAGATAGGTCTCCTATCACTTTCTTTAAGATGGACACAAGAAACACCGGGTGTACCAATGACATTTTAGGGGGCAACTCCGGCCTATATGTCACATGTCCTATCCATTGAGTGATCCTATACAGCACGACATATCTTGGGCTCAATTTCCCTTTCTTTCCAAACCGCATGACCGCCTTTATGGGAGATACCTGTAAGAATACCCAATCATTTACTTGCAAATCTAAATCCCTGCGACGAACGTCCGAATAGTATTTCTTACGGCTCTGAGCAGTTTTTAACCGTTCCTTTATAATTCTAACCTTCTCCATGGCTTGATGCACAAGATCTGGTCCCAACAGTTCGGCTTCTCCAACCTCGAACCACCCAATCGGAGACCTACACCTCCTCCCGTACAAAGCCTTAATTGGGGCCATCTGAATACTGGCGTGGAAACTGTTGTTGTAAGAAAATTTTATAAGGGGCAAATGATCATCCCAGCTACTTTTAAAATCAAGCACACAAGCTTGAAACATGTCCTCAAGTGTCTGGATAGTCCGTTCTGCTTGCCCATTTGTCTGCGGGTTGAAGGTTGTGCTGAGATTTACCTGCGTTCCCAAACCTTGCTGAAATTTCTTCCAAACGTTAGCTGTGAATTGGGAAACTCAATCCGAGATAATGGAAACTGGAGTGCCATGGAGCCTGACTATTTATTTGATATACAACTAAGCGTATTGTTCTGTTGTGTCGATGGACTTGACTGGTAAGAAATGTGCTGACTTCATGAGTCGATCCACTATTACCCAAATTGAGTCAAACTTGCGCGGAGTGCGGGGTAACCCTACCACAAAATCCATATTGATCATCTCCCATTTCCACATTGGTATTTCTATAACCTGCGCCAACCCACCGGGCCTCTGTTTCTCGGTCTTCACTTGCTGACAGTTTGGGAACTTAGCCACAAAGTCCGCCACACCCTTCTTCATGCTATTACACCAATAAACTTCCTTGAGATCGTGATACATTTTCATAGAACCTGGGTGTACGAATATCTAGAATTGTGAGCCTCTGCCATTACCCTCTCCCGAAGGTCATCCACATCCGGAACACATAATCTCCCTTGGCACCGCAAAACATCGTCATCCTTGCTAAGTGAAAAAGTTGTCGTCCTGTGATTAAGAATTGCCTCTCTCAGTCGTGCCATTGCTGGATCATTGAATTGCTTTTCCTTAACTTCTGCCATATGCGAAGATTCAGCTCTGTTATGCACCATAACATTCCCTTCGTCTGAGGCCGTAAGACAAACCCCAAGACTTGCCAACTAGTAAACTTCTCAAGCCAAAGGCCTCTGACCTGCTTCTAAGTGAGCTAAACTACCCATGGATTTCCGACTAAGAGCGTCTACCACCACATTCGCTTTCCTGGGTGGTACAAGATATTCACATCATAATCATTGAGCAATTCCACCCATCTCCTCTGCCTTAAGTTTAATTTCTTCTATTTGAATAGATATTGGCGACTTTTGTGGTCTGTGAACACGTCCACATGGACTCCATACAGATAATGCCGCTAGATTTTTAATGCAAAAACGACTATTGCAAGCTCCAAATCAAGCGTCGGATAAATCTTTTCGTGATTCTTAAGCTGCCTTGAAGCATATGCTATAACCATACCACATTACATCAACACACACCCAAGCCCAACCCTTGAAGCATCACAATACACCAAAAATCCCTATGTACCCTCTGGCAAGGTCAACATCGGCGCCGAAGTCAATCTTGATTTCAAATCCTAGAAACTTCTTTCATAAGCATCGGACCACTGGAACTTTACCTCTTTTTGCGTCAGCTTAGTCAATGGGGAGGCGAGAGTGGAGAATCTTTCCACGAACCTCCGATAATATCCGGCTAACCAAAGAAATTATGAATCTCTGTCGGGGTTGTTGGTCTAGGCCAATCTTTCACAGCTGCGATCTTTTGGGGATCAACCTGAATCCCTTCCCTGGAGACAACATGGCCCAAAAAGGTAACTAATTGCATACAACCGGTGTTGATGAAGAGTCTGCAGGACTTCCCTAAGGTGATTAGCATTATTTTCTTGACTTCGTGAATAAAAAAGGATATCGTCGATGAAGACTATCACAAAAAGTCAAGAAATGGCTTGAAGACCCGATTCATAAGGTCCATGAAAGCTGTTGGGGCGTTGATTAGCCCAAAAGACATTACCAAGAACTCAAAGTGCCCATACCGAGTCCTGAAGGAAGTCTTAGGAATATCCTGCTCCCTTATCTTTAGTTGATGATACCCGGACCGCAAATAAATTTTTGAAAAGAACCTAGCACCTTGCAATTGATCGAACAAATCATCTATCCGAGGCAATGGGTACTTGTTTTCGATTGTGACCTTGTTGGCTGCCGGTAGTCAATACACATTCGTAGTGATCCATCTTTCTTTCTGACAAAATGAACCGGTGCGCCCCAAGGCGACACACTTGGCCGAATGTAACCCTTTTCTAGAAGATCATGCAACTGCTCCTTAAACTCTCTCAATTCCGCTGGCGCCATCCTGTAGGGTGGAATAGATATTGGCTGCGTGTCTGGCAATACATCAATCCCGAAATCGATCTCTCTATCTGGTGGAATCCCAGGAAGCTCATCCGAAAAAACATCAAGGAATTCATTCACAATAGGCACGGACTCGAGAGAAGACACCTCTGAAGTGGTGTCCGCAACTGGGACCAAATGGTAGATGCACCCCTTTCAGATCATTTTTAGGCCTTAAGGTAGGAAATAAACGTACCCCTTGGCACAATATTATTCTCCTCCCACTCAATATTATTCCCCTGTTGGTGCTTGAGGGCCTCGGGCTAGAGGGCGTGCTGAGGATATAGCAGCCGAAAAACTGGATGGCTGGGCGATGCCCCAACCTGCTCCCTAGCTGGATGAACGGCAGTCTCTTTGAATATGGCCTCTCCTCCCACACCCATAACATAATGGCATGTCCCGGTGGAAGAGCCCTGAATTCCACTTCCCACACTTAGGACAGGGGGTCCTCTGTTGCTGTTAGAAACTCCCTCCTGATTGACCCTGATGGTGGAACCTCCTGCTACCTAGACCGGGCCTAAAGCGACCTCCCTGCTGATGACGGGGTACTAGCTGAAGACTGGGCATAAGACTGGGATGTCCCTGATGACCTTCCCCTGAGGACTGGTCTCCCATCTCAAAATGAACCCCCAGGGTTGCCCGCTGACCGGGCCCTGCTACAACCTTCTCGATCCATCCTTAGTTTCAACTTCTGAGCCTTTGTAGCCTGGGAGAATCCCACAATCTTCCTATAGTTCATGTTAGAATGTAGAGCGGCTGTGGCAACTACATTAACAACCAAGGGACCAAGGCCTTGCACAAACCGGCAAACTCGAGCCTCCATGGTTGGCATCATATGAACAACATACTTGGACTGGCACACGAATTCCATATATATTCCCACACACTTTTATTACCTTGCTTGAGGACCTCAAACTATGATGCTCGGGTTGCCCTAATCTCGGCGGGCAAGAAATGATCTATGAAGGCATCTGCAAACTCACTCCACCTCACCGAAGGGCTCCCCTCCTCACGGGAATCCTCCCACATCTCAAACCAACAATATGTTGTTCCCTTCAAACGATAGGAGGCCAACTCTACTCCCTCAGTCTCAGTAGCACGCATAACTCGGAGATTCTTGTACATCTCGTCGATGAAATCCTTAGGATCAGCCTCGGGGTCAGTACTTGTGAACTCTGGAAGGGCTAACTGAAGAAATTGGTTAACCATGGAACCTGAGGAATCCCCTTGACCGCTAGAGGATGTGGGGGGAACATTTGATCTCTGGGCCTGAGAGGCCACCAATTGTGTCAACATCTGAATAGCTGCCCTAAGGTCCCCATCAGAAATACCGGGACCGAAAGTTGGGGCTCGAGGAGGATCGGGAATATCAGCGGGAGGGATTGTAGCACCCTCCGCTGGACCAGGGATTGGAATGGTCTAGCCTGGAGTGGAGGAGTCACGCTGATTCATGGTCTGAGAATTATTCTCACCCGCACCATAATATTGGGAATTTACTGTTACTCCCCACAGTATTACGGTGATGTAACGCTTCGCGGTAATAAGTTGCGACGATGTTGCACCCTGCAGTATTTCACGTTGAATTTGTCGTAAGGTAATTGACATCAGTCCAAGGAAAAGATTATTTGGGGATAAAAT
>ML299183.1:0-16097 GCA_005239495.1 Nicotiana undulata
AAGAGTAAATGCTCTTGAAACGAGCCCTAATATAAGCAATATGGTATTAAATGTGCCGAAATTCTCTGGCACATCAGTAGGCATGAGTTGATGGAGCTGGTTGAGACTGATACCAGATATAGATTTAGAATCAGGTCTTTTTGTACATGAATAGAAGGTGAGGATTTGGGGTATGAGGCTTATCTTTGTTGGTAGAAAGGCTAAATTGCAGTTGATATGGTGTCGTTAGACATATGTAGAGTGGGTTTGATATGGTGTATGTTGGAAGTGTGCATTCAGCGATTTGAGGACTTCGAGGCGAATCTTGACACGTTCGAGGACGAATGCTTGTTTTAAGATGGGGAGAATATAACGACCTGACCAGTCGTTTTGAGAATTTAAGCTCCGTTCGGTGGCATAAGGCCTTGAGAAGATTCACATTATGTATATATACTTGCGTATATGGTTGGATTCAATTACCAGATGACTCAGAGTCGAATTGGAAGAAGAGTTCTAGTTTTGGAAGCTCAAGCAGTGAGAATTTGACTTTTTATGTAAAATGATCCTGAATGAGTTTTGGATGATGTCATCAGCTTTGTTGGGTGATTTTAGACTTAGGAGTGTGTCTTTAATGTAATTTAGAGGTACGTGGTAGAATTAGGCTTGAATTGGCGAAAGTAGGAAATTTGACAATTTTGGTCGGCAGTGGAAAATTAGGTATCGGGGTCGGAATGGAATTTCGGAAGTTGGAATAGGTTCGTAGTGTCAGTTTTGACGTGCGTGCAAAGTTTCAGGTCATTCAGACGTGGTTTGGTAAGTTTCAGCATCGTTGGCGGATTTTGAAAGTTTAGAAGTTCTTAGGCTTGAATCCGAGGTTGATTCAGTATTTTGGTGTTGTTTTGGGTTTTCCGAAGGTTTGACTAATTTCGGGTAGTGATATATAACTTGTGGGGATTGTTGGTTGAGGTCCCGAGGGGCTCGGGTGAGTTTCAGATAGGTCCGGGTTGTGTTGTACTCGTTTTTTATGTTTCGACGTCATTTCTTCAAGCATAAATGGCTACAAATTAAGATAATGATCTCTAATTTCTGTTTTTATTGAAGCATTAGATCCGTATCATAATTACGGAGCTATAGCAAAAAGAATCATCGAATTTGGACAACGTATGAGGAAGTTATGCTCATTTTAGTGTAGGAGAAGAGAGCTGGTGCTGGTGTTTCGCAGGTGCGAAGTTGGGTCCGCATCCGCGGAGCCGCAGGTGGGCAAAATGGTCCGCAAATGCGGAATTGACAGTTGGAAATGCGCAGGTGCGGGTATTTTAGTATGTTGAGCATATCTTGAGTTCTAGAGCTCCGATTGAGGTGATTTTTGCGGCGTTCTTCTCGCCTTTTCGTCGAGGTCAGTATCTAAGTATTAGTTTTGTATATTATTATGATTACAGAAGTTCATTTCTTGAATTAATCCATGTTTTGATTGGAGAATTGGGGGGTTTTTATCCAAAACTTTTCTAAAGAGAATAATTGGGTTTGAATATTGATTTGGCATCGGAATTTGACAAAATTAGTATGGTTGGACTCGTAATTGAATGGGTGTTCGGAGTTTGTAACTTTTGTCGGGTTTGGAGATGCGGTCCTAAGGTCGACTTTTGGGTCGATTTCTAGATTTTTGTAAAGATTGAGACTTTATGATCCGAAATAGTTCCTTATGAGTTTTATTTGTGTTTTGAAGCTGTTTTGATTAGCATTGAGTCGTACGGTTGTGTTTCCACCCGAGGAGTTCATTTTAGAGTACCAAGTTGTCTTTTTTGAGGTAAGTATCTTGCCTAACCTTGTGTGGGGGAATTTTCCCCTAGGATTTGAGTCTTCTATGTTGATTGTAGCCCGTGTACGCGAGGTGACGAGTGCGTACTCAGACTTATTTGTAGGATTCGCCTTTTAGGGTTCTTAGATTATCGTATTCCCTATGTACGAACTTGTACTTGTTATGACTGCGTTCCTGATTGCTAGTTTCATCTCTACCTGCTTAAATTAGAGATATTTGCTTTTAGATCCACTTTATTTCTTCCTCGATCTTAATTGATTTAACTGAAGATTTTAACCTTCTACCGTCGTGCTATATTTTTCATAAACTACCTATTTAATTGGAATTAGTATTGTCTCATCCTATAATTATTTAGCATTAATTAGAGTTGTGATTATCTTTTGCGGCTTACCCTTATTTGAATTTTATAAAAATCTCTCGTAATTGCTCAACCTTAAAAGTCATTTGGATAACCTATATCTTAGTCGACTTGCCTTTATTTGGAATTATATGACTTGAGTTGGCTTCTTATTGATGACTTGAATATTGTGGATTCGTTGTTACGTCTTGTTTCTCCCTGGTTAAGTTGTTTTCTTTACGCTTGGTATTTATCTTCAGTGGTTATTCCTTGTGCGTGAGTTCTGTCGTTCCTGTGATTTAAGTTCTTGTATTGATTTTCTCATCGTACATTCATTTCTATCATTTGTTGCTTTTGTACTTGTTGTGGTGATGTACGATGTATTCTGTCGTGTTATATATGTTATCCTTCTTGGTTGCATTGCATATTTATTTTTGGGACTAACGACGTATTCTGGGAGATCCCCGCTGCACTACATACTTACTTTGGGGACTACAGACGTATTCTAGGATATCCCTCCTGCACTGCATATTTACTCTGGGGACTACAGACGTATTTTGGGAGATCCCCCCTGTACTGCATATTTATTTTGGGACTACAGACGTATTCGGGGAGATCCCCCAGCACTGCATATTTATTTTCGAACTACGGACGTATTCCAGGAGATCCTCCTGTACTGCATAATAAATTCAGAACTACGAGATGGGATCCCGGTACATTTCCTTGTTGATATACCTGTGTTCGGAATTGTTAATCTTCTACGCTTAGGCGTTACAGGGTGACCTATAATCGAAGGATATTTACTTGAGAAATGTGCCTATTTGAAAAGAATATTTGAAAAGTATTTATCTTGAAGAAACTATTTTTGAAAGATATTATTTGAAAAGTATAGTTAAAAGCATTTACCTTGAAGAAAACTATGTTTGAAAGACTATTGTTTGGAAAGGTATATTTGAAAAGCATTTATCTTGAAGGCACTACGTTTGAAGATTATCTTTCTGCAAAGTATATATATTCGGAGGAAGTATATTTCAAAGGAATTTTCTATTTGAAATGATTATATGTTAAAGCTTTCAATATAAACTTGCAGGTGAAAGTTTACACTTGAAGATTTTACCAATTTATTGGGGTTATTGGCTAAGGCCTGATGTGGGAACTATTGCAGTGCTGAGTTACTACTTGCCCTTACTGTATTGTGATTTTCCGGATTTGAGCTGTGTTCCCATCAATCCTTCGGAGTATTATTTTGGTGTACCATTATTGTTTGCAGTTTTTCCTTCCTTATTGTAGTTGTTACGTTGTTAGCCAAATTGTGTAGATATTATAAAAATGTTATGTTTCCGTTATTTCTGTACTTATGACTATTTAGTTATTAGATCAGTGGGTGTCTTGACTAGTACTCGTCACTACCTCACCGAGGTTAGTCTTGATACTTACTGGGCACCACTGTGGTGTGCTCGTTCTACACTTCTGCACATTTAAGTGCAGAACCAGGTATTGATCGTTAGTAGCTGTGCGGATCCTTGTAGAGGAGACTCAAGGTAAACCTGTCGTCGCGTTCGCAGGCTTTGGATTCACCTTCTTACCCTGTTTCAACTGTTTTACTCATTTCCAAACATTTGTGTTTAGAAGTGTAGTTTACTCTGTAGAGCTTATGACTTGTACTACCGGTATTGGGAAATTGTAAATTCTGTAAAGATTTCTATATCGAGACTGTTAGATTTTCTTTATTATTGTTGTTATTCAGTAAATGTTAGGCATACCTAGTCCCTAAGACTAGGTTCCATCACGATACCCAATGAAGGGAAATTTGGGTCGTGACACAAGACAAGATAGGGTAATGAGGGAACCGAAGCTGTAACGACCCGACTGTTCGTTTCGCGTTCTAGAATCCCGTGCCCCTCAATGAGACTTCTCGTACTTACTTTTAGTGATTTATGACTTGCGGGGATGGTTAGTTCAAGATTCGGGAGAGTTGGGTGAAATTTGGAACACTTAGTTCCTTAATATTGGCCTTAAAGACCAAGTTTGACTTCGGTCAATATTTCTAGTAAACGACCTCAGAATCGATATTAGAAAGTTCCATTAGGTTCGTATGACGATTTCGGACCTGGGAGTTTGTTCGGAACGGGTTTTGGATGACCCGGGAGTGTTTCGGCGCTAAATAGTGAAATATGATTCTTTAAGTTCAAAAATTGACGTTTGGAAGGTGTTTTTGTGATATCGAGGTCCGAACGAAATTCCGAGATCAGGAATAGTTCCCTATTGTCATTTATGACTTCCTCGCATTTTGGTGTCATTCCGAGTAGTTCATGTATGTTTCGGCATGTTGAGAGTGAATTCAAGAACTTAAAGTTCATAAGTTGGATTTAGTTGGTTTTTGGGTATGATTCTTAGATTTAATGTTGTTACAGGTGTTCTGAAGGTTCGAGCGAGTCCGTATTGTGATTTAGGACTTGTTGGTAATACTTGGACGGGGCCTCGGGGGACCCGAGTGCCATTTGGACGTCGCGCGAGGCAAGTTCAAGCTCTAAAAGAGTTGCTGGTGCACCAGATCTGGTGCTACCGCACCTGCGGTTGGCTAGCCGCAGGTGCAAGACCGCAGAAGCGGTCCCCGCCTCCCAGATGCATCTTTTTAGCGGGTGCCCAAATTCCGCAGATGCGGTTCTTTTCCGCAGAAGCGGAGCCGCAGGTGCACGCTCCCTTCCGCATGTGCGACCCCAGCCCTTTTCTCCCCTCTCTGCAGATGCGGACATTGGTCCGCAGAAGCGAGATCGCAGGTGCGGTCCACTCGCTGCAGGTGCGAAAGTGCTGAAGGCAGTGAGGTCGTTTTAAAAACGGAACTTAGTCATTTTTGAGGCCATTTATTGTATCCTTGGGCGATTTAGGAGCTTCCAAAGGAGGGATTTACACTTAGCCCCTTGAGGTAATGTATTTCCTACTTAGTGTGAGTTATTACTTACTTTTTGGGTAGATTAACACACAAACATTAGTGAAAACTATGGATTTTGACCAAAACCTAGGGTTTTGATAAAATAGGATTTTGACCACAAAATTTGTCATGGAAATAAGTAAAAATCATATAGTATTGATCCTTAGGTTATGGGTAACAATTTCCCTTGAACATTTCCGGAATCCGAGCATGTGGGCCCGGGGGTGGATTTTAAGAATCTTACAAAATTAGGTTGGGTGACCATCTAAATAGGAAATTGTGAACCTTTGAACATAGATTGATTAATTTATGTAACTTTTGATTAGTTTCGAGTTGTTGGGTGACGAATTTGGATATTCGGGCGCATTCTTGAATCGGGAAGTAGGCGTGAGACAAGGTAAGTCTCCTTTCTAACCTCTTAAGAGGGAACTTTCCCCTAGGTGAAATAATTGATTACATGAATAACTTGTGGGGGACTACGTACGTACTAAGTGATGGGAGTCCATGCGTAGTGACTATTATTGTTATGTCCGGGTAGATAGGTTTACACCATGACTTGTGAATATTGCTAATTGAATTATATGTGTTACTTTCTTTGAGCGGGAGTTATATATACAACTTAAGAACTTAATGGTTTCAAGTAAATCTTTAAACCGAAAAGGAATGGATTAAGGAAATGTGATATGCTTAGGTGAAACCGCTTCGCAATTATATTCCACGAGCGGGGTGATTTCTTCCACTACTCTCATGGGAGCGGGTCGTTCGCCTCGGAAGGTTATATATGAATCTATGGTTCGCCCCGTTCGACCCTTCGGCAGTGCACATTTATATTTTCTTAGATCGGGCCTTACGTCCTCGACACACTATGCGCATGCTATCTGTCTGATATATTCCTTTGATTGCTAAACTGTTAAATGTCCGAAAGAGCGAATTAGTAAACTTTTATGATAGGAGTTTGGCATGAAAATATACTTGTGGAAATTTAGCATTTTCTTGTCTTTATTAAATATTCGTATATGCTATTCATGCTTAGACTTACCTTTATATACACTGTTTTGACCCTAGTAAGTGTCAAGTTGACCTCTCGTTACTACTACTTCGAGAATAGACTAGATACTTACTAGGTACATAATGTTTATGTACTCATTGTACGCTTCTTTACTTAATTATACAGGTTCTGAGACATGTGCATCAGGTTATCAATCCATAGCCCGTTCTTGACTCTTCGAGATCAGAGGTTCCACGGTGAGTTGCTTCTCATGGTGCCGTTCAACAACACGTTGGAGTGTTTCCCATTTCCTTGTTATTCTGTCTATATCCTCTCAGACAGTAGGATAGATGCATTATTTTGGTTTCTTCTACTAGATGCTTGTAAACTTGTGATACTTATTCCTGGCACACACGATGGTAGACTATTCTTTTGTAAATGTTACTATTTTAATTTAAAACTTTTGATTGTTGTAATTTAATTGCCTTGACAAATTCTATTTTTCTCATGCTTGTGACAAAAGATTAAGTATCATTAAAAAGGTTCTAAAAATTTAAATAGAACTCACCAAGCCGATTGTGTTGGCTTGCCTAACATCGTGTTGGGCGCCGTCACGACCTAGATTAAGATTTGGGTCGTGAGAACATGGTATTAGAGCTCTAGGTTCACGTAGGTCTCGCAAGTTACAGGCAAACCTGATAGAGTGTTGCGGATCGGTACAGAGACGTCTGTATTTATCTTCGGGAGGCTATAGGGTGTTAGGAAATCACTCTTTATTCATCTTCTATCGTGCAATTGAAAGTATGTTAAATCTCACTCTTCTGTTCTCTCACAGATGGTGAGGACGCGCATAAACGATGTCTTGGACCTGATAGGGGCCTCTACCTCCATTGTTAGAGGCCGAGGTAGAGGTCGGGGGAGGGCATCGGCCCGAGGTAGGGGACGGGGGCGTCCAAGAGCTTCCCCAGTTGCACCACCAGCGAATCCAGCAGGGGACCGTACTACTGAAGAGCAAGGTGAGGCGTCCGCAGCAGACCCTGCCCCGGTGTATTTCATGACGGCTCTGGTCTTCTAGGAGGTTATGGGCCGTATAATGCGGTTCATGGATACTATGACTCATGCTGGTTTATTTCCAGCAGACCCGGCCATATCTCAGGCGGGAGGGGGAGCACAGACCCCTATTTCCCAAGCCCCAGGACATGCAACTGCAGTTTATAAGACTCCGGGTACACTGCCCGCGGGTGGGGCCCAGCTAGTAGCAGCAGCAACACTTAAGACCAGACCAGCTACGGACGGCGCCGCAAAAGCTATTAGACAGATGGACCAGACTACACTCTCCTGTCTTCAGCGGTGAGCGTCATGAGGATGCTGAGGATTTTATTGATAGGTGTAGGGAGAGACTGCACAACATGGGGATACTGGAGTCTCATGGAGTTGACTTCACCACTTTCCAGCTAGAGGGCAGGGCCCGCAAATGGTGGCAGTCTTATGTTATTGGCAGACCAGCGGATTCTCCTCCCATCACATTGGAGCAGTTCACCCAGTTATTCCTGGACACGTATATTCCATCCTCTGAACAATTATTAAAACAGGGCTATCTAATAGAATTGTTTAGTGAAAAAGGTAAGCACGCATATATGAAGAACATGCAGGATCCCCCAAAACCACCATTTCCAAAACGAACGGTCAACGTGATACATGGAGGTGAGGAGGTGAACGGAGTAATATGCAAAAGAACAACAAAATTCACAATTACACACGGGAAGCAGATTCGTGAAGAATTGGAAGCAGACAATATATCATTCGACGATGCAGATACCAACGGATTAATGCTTCCACACAATGACGCACTGGTAATATCCCTACTTATACATGACACTAATGTAAAAAGAGTGTTGATTGATCCAGGTAGCTCAGTCAACATCATTTTGTCGAGAGTTGTGGAACAAATGCTAATGGAGAATCAAATAATCCCAAAAGCAAGAGCCTTATCTGGGTTTGACAACTCTACTGTCATAACAAAAGGAGAAATTGAGCTTTGCACCTATGCAGAGGGAGTAATCAAAAATACTAGATTCCAAGTAATCGATAATGACATGGCCTATAACGTAATCATGGGGAGACCATGGATCCATGACATGAAAGTTGTAACATCTACCTTACATCAGGTAATTAAATTCCCTTCTGAATGGGGAATTCAATAGATTCGAGGCGATCAACAAACCTCAAGGAATATAAATTTCGTAGCACACTCTAACAAAAATGAAGAAGCGGAGAAATCAAAAGATGAAAGATTCATTCAAACAGGCACGGAAGCAATTGTTAATCAAACAGGTATGCAAGCAGCTGTTAATCAAACAGGCATGGAAACAACTGCTAATCAAGCAGGTACAGGAAAAACTGTTGTTCAAATAGGTGCTGAAGAAAATAACCACGAGAAGGTGAACCAAGTCACCTCAGAAGAAGTATTAAAACATATAGACATGGATTCCAGACCTGATGTCATTTAGGAACCAGAAGAGGACGAGCATATCAAAATGACTACGGAGGAGCTTGAAGCTGTTCCACTATTTGACCAGAAGTCCGAAAAGAAAGTCCACATAGGCACGAGGCTAAGCCCCAGCAGAAGAGGTAAGTTAATTGAAAATTTAAAGGCTAACACAAATTGCTTTGCTTGGTCCCATTCAAACATGACAGGTATTCCTCCGGAAGTGATGACTCATAAACTAAATGAAGATCCATCATTTGTGCATGTCAAGCAAAAGAAAATAAAGCAAGGACCATTCAAGAACCAAGTGTTCGACGAAGAGGTACACAAACTCTTGAAAATTTGTTCGATACGTGAGGTAAAATATCCTAATTGGTTATCAAATACTGTAGTGGTGCCCAAAAAGAATGGTAAATGGAGGGTATGCGTAGACTATACTGATTTAAATAAAGCAAGCCCTAAAGAATTTCCATTACCGCACATAGATCAAATGATTGATGCCACTGGAGGTCATGAATTGTTGAGCTTTCTAGATGCGTACTCTGGTTATAATCAGATTAAAATAGATTCCTCAGATGAGGAAAAAACCTCTTTTATTACAAACATGGGGACTTATTGTTACAAGGTCATGCCTTTTGGCCTGAAAAATGCTGGAGCCACGTATCAAAGGCTAGTGACCCAGATGTTCTAAGAACATCTGGGGAAAATGATGGAGGTGTACATTGATGACATGCTGGTCAAATCAACACAAGTGAAAGATCACTACCAACATACTTCAATTACCTTAGAAATCCTACACAGGTATAACATGAAACTAAATCCAGGAAAATGCGCCTTTGGCGTAGAATCAAGTAAGTTTTAGGGTTTCCTTGTATCAAGTAGAGGAATAGAGGTAAATCCTGCTAAAATTAAAGCTATTGATGAGATACCTAATGTACTTATGAGAAAAAAAGAAGTTCAAAGACTAACAGGAAGAATTGCAGCCTTAGGAGGATTTATTTCCAGGTCTTCGGAGAAGAGTTTTAAATTCTTAAAAAGCAGAATCAATTCGAATGGACTGAAGAATATCAGCAGGCTCTCAAATATCTGAAGGCCTATGGGGAGATATTGTATGTTTATCTTGTCGTTGCAGAAATTGCCATAAGTGCAGTACTGGTAAGAGAAGACAAAGGCAAACAATCTCCAATTTATTATGTAAGCAAGTCTTTATTAGATGCTGAAACTAGATACCCACATCTAGAAAAATTAGCCTTAGCTCTAATCATGGCATCTAGAAAATTAAGTCCTTACATTCAACGTCATCCAATAACTGTTGTAACCTCATACCCATTGAGAAATATTTTGCATAAACAAGAATTATCAGGAAGATTAGCTAAATGGGCGATAGAATTAAGCGAGCATGACATAATATATCAGCCTAGGACTGCAATAAAGTCTCAGATTTTAGCTGCATAATCCCTGAAGTGGGAAAAGAGTTACAACTCTTTAATGGGGCTAATCCAGGAATGTGGACCCTATTTACTAACGACTCCTCTAATGTGAAAGGAGCCGGCTTGGGAATTGTTTTAATATCACCTACGGGTGAAAATATACGACAAGTTATTAAATGTTATCCCATAACTAACAATGAAGTAGAGTACGAAAATGTCATTGCAGGACTTGAACTGGCACGAGAGCTCTCAATCGAGCAAATCGTGATCAAAAGTGACTCTTAACTAGTGATGAACCAGATGCGGGGGACTTACACCACTGGAGAGGCCCGGATGAAACAATACCTGGAAAAGGCACGAGACCTGGAAAGACAATTCCATTCATGGAAAGTTATGCAAATACCCAGGGAGGAAAATGCAGAAGTGGATGCATTAACCAACCTCGCACCAGTTGCGGAAGTGACAAATAAAGACAATGCAATTGTCGTACACCTATTTCATTCAGCCATCGACCAGGACAAGAATGAGGTAACATTTAACCATTTAACCTGGGATTGGAGAAACAAAATTTTAAACATTTTGAAGAATGGCATCGTACCCGAGGACAAGAAAGCAGCTCAAGCGCTTCACCGAAAAGCTGCACGGTACTGCCTCATTCGTGACACATTATACCGCAAAATGTTTGGGCGGTCCCTTAGCTAAGTGACTCATACCCAATCAAACGGAGTTCATTATGAAGGAGGTGCACGAAGGACAGTGCGGAAACCACTCAGGAGCAAGATCCTTAATTAAAAACCTAATCAGAGCAGGGTATTATTGGCCCAAAATGGAAGAAGAGGCCGATAGTTTCGTGGCTAAATGCGACAAATGTCAACGATTTGCTAACAACATGCATCGACCAGCGGAGCTACTTCACCCAGTAATATCGCCATGGCCATTCATGAAATGGGGTATGGACATTGTGGGACCCCTTCCCCCGGCTAAAGGAAAGGTACGGTTCTTACTCGTGTTAACTGATTATTTCACAAAGTGGGTGGAGGTAGAAGCTTTTAAACAGGTGCGAGAGAAAGAATTGAAGAGTTTAATATGGTGAAATATAATATGCCTTTTTGGAATACCGAAGGAAATCGCATGTGATAATGGCCCACAATTTATAGTCTCACAAATCACAAAATTCTACGAAAGCTGGCAAATAAGAAGAATCACTTCATCACCATATCACCTCGTGGCTAATGGGCAAGCTGAGTCAACCAATAAAGTCATAATTAGCAACCTGAAGAAATAGTTGGAAAGAGCCAAGGGAAACTGACTAGACGAACTACCGGCGGTATTATGGGCTTACAAGACTACTGCAAAAATAGTTACGGGAGAGACTCCATTCGTGCTTTTTTACGGTGCAGAAGCTTTAATACCTGTGGAAATTGGCGAACCAAGCATAAAGTTCACAACAGCAACGGAAGAGTCAAGCAACGACGAGTTGAGGACAAATCTGGACTTGCTCGAACAAACAAGAGAAGTTGCGCTAATACGTATGGCAGCCCAAAAACAAATTATAGAGCGATATTGCAACAAAAAAGCTCACCTCAGATATTTCAAAATTGGGGACTTCTTCCTCAAGAAAGTCTTCCAATCAACGAAGAAAGCTGGTGCAGGAAAGCTAAATCCAAATTGGGAGGGACCTTACAAAGTCCGTGGCATTGCTGGAAAGGGCGCTTATGAGCTCGAGGCTATGGACAATAGAATCCTACCAAACAGTTGAAATGCTGTTAATCTGAAGAAGTACTACTTCTAAGTAAAAGGAATACCCCCGGTCAGGTATCATTACATTCGATTTTGCTTTTGTACAGTTAAAATAATACTAACCATTTTAGATGATAGGCAAAAAGCTAACCCATCACAAGATGATGATATTAGACCTGCAAAGACACGAGGAAGTAACTGAATTCCCGATCTAGGGTTATAACTTTCTGATGGATGTTTTATTGGGTTAAGCAGTCATCATCTAAAAACTATATACCTTCGAGTCCCGTACGTTTTTCCTTTTCAGGAAAAGGAACACACGGAAGGAATAGCCAAGTGCTCGAGATTTCATCCTTCAAAGCTCAAACACTTGGGGGACTATACAGTATGAAGGGCAACGGTGAAGCAAAGACGACTATCAAAAAGTCAAAGCTCGAGCCTGAAGATCCATCTTCCCAACAAGTCAAGTACAATGAGTAGAATCAAAAAGAGCCAAAGACTCAAAACACAAAGCCTGATTAAAAAACCTTCAAAAACATATTCGTAAATGTAAACGAATGTTCAGGTTAATGGCAGAATATTAGTTACGGGTAGAACTACACATCTTTGTACTTACTCAAAAACTGTTGTAACAGAAAACAGTTACGGATGAAAGATCATTATCCTTGTACTTATTCAGAAAACTGTTGTGAATGAAAACAGTTCCGGATGAAAAAACATTACCCTTGTATACATTTAAAAACTGTTATCACTAAAAACAGCTATGGGTAAAAACTCATACCCTTACATCTAAAACTGTTATTAACAAAAAATAGTTATCCCCTTGTACTAATTCGGAAAAACTGTTACAAAAGAAAAACAGTTACGAGTGCAAGTTTATATCAACTCTGCTAAAAGAAAACAGTTGCAAAATGAGAGGATACACAAACAGATGTGGAATGTTATGAAAGTTCAATGCAAAAACTTTGTTCAAAACATTGTTAAAGAAAAACATGTGAATATTCTCGTCTGTCTTTTGTATATTTACACCATTATGAAGTTGAGACGTCTTCTTCATTAAGTGCCGAACAAAAAAAAGGTCCTCTTTCGTAAACCATGCCTATTACAAAAAGGTACGAATAATCTAAGCATTTTATAAATGCAAAACTCAGAGGTAAACTGAAAACGTCAAGAATAAAGCATGCAAAGACTTAAAGAGTGAAACAAAAACTCAACGAAAACTAAAGTCATGCTGATATTGATATTGATATACTAAAGGCAAAATAAACTAAGTATTAACTTAGTCTAAGCTGTGTTAATTTTTACATTGGTTTCCCCTAAGTTGTTAGTTAGGGACTTACGAAGGATCCAAACTTTACCCCCTATGCAACTGGGGGTAACCACCAATTGATACAAAAAAAAAAAAAAAAAGAACCAAGGTCTTAAACGTTTTAAGATGAGGGGTTGTCTTCAGTAGCAGGAAGAGCGGCTTGATACGGAGAGACACGAGCAACAGGGACCTCAACCTCTGGTGAAGAGAGACATTGACTTTGCTGAGACTTCTCAATTGTCTCTTTGGCTTTAGCAATTTCGGCTTCCAAGTCAAAACACTCTTGGCCCATTTACGTCAATGTGTCAAGACGGGAGTTCAAATAAGCCCAACTAACATGGACGACTGCTTTGTCTTCAAGAGATTTATAATCTTTCTCCCACAGTTCAACATTAGCTCTTAACTCATCCCTTTTAGCCACGGCAACATCATGAGAGGCCTTTAAAGGAGCGAAGGACATTTCTAGAAACTGGACCTTCTCCAAAGAAATATAGAGGTCTTCCTGAGTTTGAGTGCGCAATTGAACAAGTACACCAGAATACTCCTCCTTCTGGTCCAACAAGGCCTTCAGATTCCTAATCTCCTTAGAGGCACGGGAAAGCTGCTCTGCAAATGAAGACTCTAAGACACTCTTTTTCTTGCCTGCTTGGTTCGAAGACGCCTTCTCAATGGCCAATTCTGCTGCCATAACCCTAACTTGCTGCTCCAAGGTACACTTTTCTTCCTCCACTACCTCCACTTCAAGTTCTAAATTCTCGTACTGCTCCTTCCAATTATCTGCCTCGATACGGAAATCCCTTGATGCCTGCTCCGTTTGAGAAACCCTCTTCATTAACTCTGTGCCTACAAGATTTATCTACAAAAAGAGATAAATTAGATATAGTAATAATGTATACGAATACATGCAAATGAGAGCAAATTTTACCTTTAAAGACGAGTGCACAATATCATTCACCCAAGTGAGGGAACCGTGGCTTTCCATCTTAGCTTTCTCAGTCGGACCTATCAACAATTTCAACCATACGTCAACTTTGCCTGACTTTTTCAAGAGGCTGCCCGTTGCTAGAACCTCTATCACCACCTGCCTCATCACCCCGTTGTTGGAAGACCTTACTTCTGAAGCAGAAGGCACGAAAGCTGGGACAGATGAAGGAGCAACGGGCAGAGAAGTCTGAGAAGCAGAAAAAGCCACGGGAGCAGAAACAGCAACAAGAGCGGGAATAGCCATAGGAGCAAAAACAATAACAGGAGTAACTGAGGGAAGCTCTTTAGGAGTAGGAGGAGAGAAAACAGCAAGGGGGGCTTCATCAGAAATGATACCAAAACCTTCACGGAACAGGAGATTAACTGATTCACGAACGGGAGAGGGAGTCGCATCCTCGGGGGCGGAAAGTTCAGACTCAGTCACAGGAGGGTCATTAATAGGTGCATACTCGTCGTCAGAGACCACCTTCCTCCTACGTGACCTGTGGACTAGATAACCCTCATCTTCCTCCTTCTCCTCTAAGGTCCTGGACCCACTGGCTTTTCGTTTTGATGAGGAGGAACCAGAAATGATCTCCCGGTCCTTTGCTAGGGACAACTTCGAAGTAGATGCAGCCGCAATAGAAATACCACGAGTAGGAAACACTACCAAATAAAGGGGATCAGGTAAAATTCAATAGAAGAAAGAAGTAAAAACAAAAGCTTCGCTCACCGTGCGTCTTAACCTTCCATCCAAACCTCCTAGAGAGGTATTTCCATGAACGTTCTTTAAAAGGAGCGATTAATAAGAGATTTTATACCCAATCGCGAAAAACGGAGACATTCTCAATGGTTCCCATGATTGCTGCAAAGAAAAGAAACAATTACGGTACTGATAAAGTATCAAAAACAAAGGAAAAGAATGTGATTAAAACTGTACTCACGTGCAAGATTCCAATTCTCAGGGAAGGGGAGATTTTCTTCATTTACTAAACCAGCAGCAGGAACAACAACATACCGGAAGAACCACCCTCGGTATTTATCATCATCAGGAATCACCAACACCCTTTTACTCCTAGTCGCGAGAGTAAACACTCCTTGGAGGAACATCATTGGAGAATAGAGGTGGATGAGATGATGAAAGGTAAAGGGGACCGAAGCTAAATTGGCCAAATATCTAAGGCACGCAACAACTCACCACACGAGAGGACCGACTTGTCCCAGACAAACTTTAAAGAATCGACAAAACTCGATTATAACGGGGTCGATAGGAGGCTTGAATCCAAATGCGAAAGGGTAAGTATAAACATAAGAATAACCATCCTTGTAAGAGGTTATTCTTTGATCACCGTTGGGAACAACAATAGGAAAATCAAGCTTCCAATGACAGTCCCTGAGTACAAGAGATACAAAACCCTAAATTATTTAGGAGGGTACATGTCAACACCGTCGTGAGAAGACATCGAAGAAAGGTGTTCTTTTAAGGACTGACTATCCCTAGCAAAAGAAAACTTCGCAGGTACTATCTCATCGACCCTCCGCCCACACAGAGGTTCATTATGTTCTCTACCTTTTGATGAAGATCTAGAAGCCCTAGCCTTTGGAGAAGATAAAGAAATGGCAGACCTAGAAGAATATGGGGGAGTAACGTGAGGAGAACACAATGACTTTGTCTTAGCAGAAGAAGGAGTAAGATCATCTACATTAATGACTTTCTTAGATTGCTGGTTTGAGGAAGACATATTTACAAAGACAAAGAATTTGCAAACGAAAAGGGGTATTTATACTCGAAGGCAACCATCAAAAAAATGGAAAAAATAGTGATGTGAAAGTCATAATTGAAGCTGTCATTTCGTGACTGATGCAGCCGCAAAAAGCCCAAAAAGGCGTTAAAAAATTACAGAACCAATCCGGGAACACCACGTGGCACGAGAATTAAATGGAGGTGATAAGCGACGCCTACGTTCAGAGATGGATGCAATGTTACGAGTGAAGCGGCGGCAAAATATTCCTGACATAAATGAGTATCAACTTACCAAGTATTAATCGATAAATAAATGGTAAGTGGGGGGGGGGGGGGCTATCTGTATTGGTAAAAAAGAACTCCACACA
>ML299185.1:0-20946 GCA_005239495.1 Nicotiana undulata
AAGAAAACAAGTTAAGATTCACTAACCCACGAAGTATTGGTGAAAGGAAGCTTCAATAGATGCCTAAGAGGTTTGGAGAAGGAGGAGTTTGTGTATTTTTATAAAAATCCCGGAATAACACTGTTTTGGACTTAAGAGTTAAGAATTAACTGGGCGATTTTTGCACCTGCGAAAAAAGGATCCCGCAGGTGCGGAAAAAGGATCGCACCTGCGGACTTGGGCCAGCCCAGAAGGGGCCGCACCTGCGGAAAAGAATCCGCTCCTGCGGAGTTTTGGTCGCTCCTGCGGGAAAACTCGCACCTGCGATGGCCTGGACCGCGCCTGCGGACTCTGAGCAAAGAGCTGGGGATCGCACCTGCGAGGCTGGGACCGCAGGGGCGGTCCCGCACCTGTGGCTGGGCAACCGCACCTACGGTCACACCAGCAATGATTTTTGCTGGTTTTTGGAATCGCGCGGGGTCTGGGAGGCACCTGGGCCCACCCGAGCCCCCGTCCAAATATACCAACAAGTCCTAAATCACTAAGCGGACTCGCTCGAACTTTCAGAACACGAAAAACAACAGCGAAACTCGAAATCAAACCCCGAAACTTATTTAATTGATCTTAAGAACTTTAAAATTCTAGAATTCACTTCAATACGTCGAACCGACCTAAACTGCTCGGAACGACTTCAAACTTTACAGACAAGTCATAAATGACACAACGGAACTATTCCCGGTCTCGAAATTTCATTCGGACCTCGGGAACATAACATCACTTTCCAAGCCACATTTCGAATTCTTTAAAACCTCAAAACCTCATTTTTGATCCGAAACCACTCAATTCTCGCCCGTTTTACACCAAATTTTACATATAAGACAAATAATATATAATAAACCTGTTCCGGGCTCCGGAACCATAATACGGGCCCGGTAACACGGTTTTCACATAATTATTCATTTTCAAAATCCTTTATTATTTTCAGAAAATAATTTCTTTTAAAAATTCATTTCTCGGGCTGGGGACCTCGGAATTCGATTCCGAGCATATGCTCAAGTCCATATTTTCCTACGGACCTTCCGAGATCGTCGAATCACGGGTCCGGGTCTGTTTACCAAAAATATTGACCAAAGTCAACTATATTCATTTATTAATTATCAAAACTCATTTTTATCAAATTTTCACATAATAGCTTCCCGACTACACGCCCGGGCTGCGCACGCATATCGAGGTGAGACTAACGGAGGCTTTCGGAGCCTCGGAACACAGATATAGCTTAAATTACGTAAGATGACCTTTTGGGTCATCAAATGTTTTATCATGGCAAGTTAATTAATTTGTTTGCTACGAAAATTCATATGGTGTGGCTATTTTTATACCTCAGTCTCGTGGCAATTATTCTTTTATTTAGCTACTCATTCATAAATTTATAGCTACAATTAAAGTATTTGTCACAAACATTTTGGTATGTATCTAAAAATTCATTCTTTTTGTCGTAAAATATATAGAATTAAAGCTATAGTTTAATCATATGCTACGGAAAGTGAAAAAATTAACCATTAGTGTAGCCTCAAATTCTAAATTTTTATTGTTATAATTGAAGAATTTACCACAAAATAATTGGTCGCAAGAATTTTCATCCTACAGCTAAAATTTCAAATATTTTAGATTCCAAAACAGATACGCACAAGAATTGTTAAATGTAGCTAATAACTAAAAAAATTTACATTCCACAATAAGTTTCTAAGTTACATATAATTGTAAATTTCAAAATATGCACGATAGGTAATTCTTCTATAACACCATCTTGATTGTGACACAAAGTAGCGCCGTCTTCTTCTTTCGCCCTTCCAATGGAACACCGTCTTAATTGCACCTAGGCTTTAGTCTAAAATTGTCATTGCTGCTCTAAGTCCACTAATCTACCTGTCAATGATTAAGTAATTTTTAACACATGAAAGCAAAAAATTACTGATCACATATACAAGAGGTAGCCACTATATTGCTTCAAAAATTAATGAAGCAAAAGACATATAGCTTGTAAAGGCTAAGAACAGCGGTACTGCAATATAATCTTAACCAAGTCTCATTGGTGCTTTCTAAGTTACAAATCACTTTGTAATTGAAGGCCGATCATATTGTCTGGCAGTATACTAAAATTTCAACTGAAATGGATTAATTTTTGGCCAAAAATGTATTTTTAACCTGAGAAGGCAACATTTGACATTTGTACGCGATCACTTAATATTTAATAAGTACAATTGAGCTTAAACTTAAATACAAAGATGCAAGTTCGATTAGTAAAATATTACGTAATAGATTATCAATAAGACAAGAAATATTTATTAATAATGCTTTTACAACAATTTTTAACATATAATAAAAGAGAAAAGTACAAAGCAACAAAAGAAATTAAAAAACTTATAAACTTTTTAAACTTCTTAAAGGATCTTCATCCTAATTTTGTAATGTTGCTTTGCTGTTACAGTCCACGAACTATGGCTCCTCCCAAAGTTATCACTTCAAAATCTTCAAACTTTCACTCACTATATATAAAAAATAAGGCAGAATATTAAATTGCCGAATGATTCGTAAAATTAAACCCAAAAAATTCATGTCTAAGTATGTATGAGAAAGTTCACAAACCGTAAAATATAGAAATACGAGCTTACCTGTTCGGCTCAAGAATAAAGAAGCTATGGGGTTCTCTCTCACTCTTTTTCTCTGTCTTTCTCGCATTTTTTAGTCTATTCATGGTTGAAGAAAGTACTGAAAGAATTGGGAATGGGAAAGGGGCGTAGGGGTGAGATTGGCGGCTGAGTGACAGAATGTAGTTTAGGTTTGGTTGATTTTACTTTGGCCAATTGCAATTGCCGTTTCTTTTGCTTGTTATATACTTCTATAATATAATTTTGCTTTCTTTATTATTTTTATTAATACATATTAATTCAGTAAATGCAAAGAAATGTAACTGCTAACAATTAGAAGTAAGAACACTACCTACGAAAATACAAAAAGAATAAATATATAATCTAAGAAACATAGAAAATTAAACTATTTGCGTAATAAAGATATTCTAAATTGAATTTTTCTTTCTTTCATCCTATATGATATTGTTAGTAGTTTGTTATATACTCCTATTTTTATTATATTAGATTCGTATTTTAGTGTTTAATTAGATTTATAATTTTTTTTATACTTATTCAAATTAAATGTAGTTATTGATCAATGTAAATAATTACAAGCACAAAGTTACTAGATCATTACATATTTATTTAAATTATATTGGAAAATCACAAGTACTACTTTGTTTGATATGAATTATTATATACTAATTAATTTTTTATACACTCATTTATCAAGCAATTAATTCTCAACTTTTTGAAATAAAAGATAATAATATTAAAATTATTAAATTTATAAAATATTGGATAATAGTCATAAGAAAGACAAGATCCTCTTTCTGTATACGAAATATATTAAGTTCTTAATTCTTCGATTCAGTAATATAAATAATTTATTGTGCAATATAGTTAGTACAAGACTATAGTTGTTTAAATTTGATATAATTAGTCATGCATATAATTATGGGATACAATTCCAATTTTTTAATATAATTGAAACTTATACACTTCCTCTGAGGTATATCCATAACTAAAAGTATTTAAAATATACTTATTAAAAAAATTAAATTTTTAAATAAAAAATTTTACGTATTATTTTTATAAAATTTAATAGAGAAGCTAAAAAATTTTGTTGAAAATTTCTATTCACGCATTTAATTAAATATAAGTTGCTTAATAAAATATGCACCTATTAGTGAAACTTTCTAAAACTTTAAACATGTAAGTTATCTGTATCTTTAATTAATTATAAAATTCTTATTACATATGAATAAAATAATTTTATTTTAGTTTTTTATTTATTGAACCCCATAAAAATTATCTTAAATTTGTTTTAGGCTATTTTTATTTGTGTAGGATTTTCATTATATAAGAGGCTTACATATTTTTAGAAAAATAAGANAACTATTAATCTAACTATTTGTACGTTTTTTTTAACTTGAAGCAAAAATATCAATTAACTACAAGATTGTGTTTTAACTAATTTAAAATAGCTAAAATGTTATTATTGCTACAAAAAGCTTCAAGTCATTGCAAAAACTAATGAATAGCTATACAATTTTACCACAACTATAAATATGTAGTTATATCATTTATAACAAATATTTGTAGTTATTAAGCCGACTATTGCCATGATTTATTTAAAAATTGAAGCAAAATTGTTTGATCAACTATAACATTTTAATTTAAATAATTTATTGTGATTAATTTTTTTTTTTTTTTTTTGCTACAGTAAGTTTCAGCCGNTAATTTGTTATCCTTTTTAATCGACTGCATGAATAATGGTTTTCAAAAATAAATGTTTTTTTAAGTTTTTATAAAAATAAGTACATGAATAATGCTATAATTGTAAATTTATTATTTAATAGTTTTATTTCAATAAACATAGTTACCTCATAGAGGGTGTAAGTGTAATATTTTTATAATATAGTGGAAGTAAGTTTGATTATTAATTGATATTATAATGATTAAACCTAAAAATTAAAATAAATAGTAAAGTTAGCAATAGAAGTTTCGTTTTTAGATCTTCTGCTATAGGTTAGTACAAAAACTAGCAACACATTTTATTCTTCGTACGTCGCTATTTTCCTATACTTTTTTTTCATTTTAATTTTTATTCTGTTTAAATTTTATTTTAAGATTGAAGATTTTTTCATTTTACTCTTTCTCATCTAGAAGTTAATTAATTCTTCAAGTAATATACATTGTTATTTTTTCCAAATTTCGATATGAAATTAATATTTTCATAACCACATATAATTTCTAGACCAACTCTTTTCATGACTTTCGTAGTTGAAGTAAAAGAATTCATCTGCAAATTTATTTGCAACTATTTTATTATGGTTAAAATAATATTAGTACAATGATAACCTCAGATGTATGACAATATACATATATATATATATATATATATATATATATATATATATATATATATANCTTATGATTAGTTATGAAATTTTATTGTAGCAATAAGTTTGTAGCTGTTTAGTTAGTTATTGCCATGGAAATTAGCACTTATAGCAAAAATAATGAATTAGCTTTGTAAATTTAGTTTTGTGGCTAAGAAATTTTAAGAATTTATAGATAGCCACGCAATTCTAATTTTTTTTGGCTATTATTGAGTAATAGCTACGAAATTTAGATTTGTAGCTTAGATTTCGTAGCTACTGATACACTTTGTTGTAGTGACCCTTTGTCGGGAAATTGTTTTTAGTTCTTTCAAATTTGAATACCCTTGGCAACATTTCTGGCTTCGCCACTGATTTAGGCCATCTCCAACCTTGACCCCAATTTTTGTCCCCATAATGGAGATTTTCCCATTTTGGGGACAACTTACTCCAACCATTCCCCCATTTTTTTCCCATAAAAGAATATTCTTTTTTATATCTTTTTTGGCATTTGGATTATGAATTTTAAGGAGAAATTGAGGGTTTTATCTAAAATGTCATAAAGCGAAGAAAATATTTGAACAGCGATTCGGAGTGGGATGTGAGTGAAACTAGTATGGTTGGACTCGTAATTGAATGGGTTGTAAGATTTTGTGAGTTTTGTCGGGTTCCAAGATGCAAGCCCAGGTTTGACTTTTTGGTTGACTTTGGGCTTTTGATTAAAGATTCTATCTTTATTAATTGGATTTGTTTCCTTTGGCATTATTTGATGTTCTTGAGTTGATTTTGGCTAGTTTCGAGTCGTTCGAAGATCTGTACGCACGTGATTGCATTTCTAGAGTATTTTTTGGCTTGTTCGGTATTGTATGGCTTGTTTGAGGTAAGAATCCTATCTAAACTTGGTTGAGGCACTAGTTTCCTGAATTATTTGTGATAGTTACGTGTTATGGGTGCGCATATGTGTGAGGTTAGAACCCATGTGCAAGCACTGTGGTATTTATCCACGCTCGGGGTAGTGCTTAGGCTATGATATGCCTAGAGTTGAAAGTTAAGCTCTAAGCTACAATGTTTATCATATTTGTATCATTGTTGGGAACTATTTGAACCATGTTTGAGGTTACGAAGAGGCTAAATCCCTGAATAAAACTTGGTAATTGTTATTTCTGTGATAAAATTGCCGATTTGAGCTATGATAGCACACATTGCACGTGCCTACACTTTAGCGTGTAATCATACCATTCTAGGAGCATGAAATATGATATTTATCCGCCATATACATGTGTTCTTGTATACTTAATTTTGTGCGATATGATTTTGACTGGATGTGTGTGACCACGCTAGGAGAATTGTGTTGTTATGTATGTGACCACGCCAGGCGAATTGTGTTGTTATGCCTGTAACCACACTAGACGAATTTTGTTATTATGCATGTGATCACGCTGGGCGGATTATGATATTGGCACGTGAGATGTCCGTGCAGATCTAGATATCGATACTATAGCACGTGAGTTGTCAGTGTGGCGCGTGAGTTGTCTGTATGGCACGTGAGTTGTCCGTGTGGATCCAGATATTGATATTATAACATGTGAGTTTGTCCGTGTGGTACGTGAGTTATCCGTACGAATTTAAATATTGATACTATAGCACGTGAATTGTCCGTGCAACATGTGAGTTGTTCGTGCAGTTGATATTAATGTGAGCTCTGGGAGAGCTGGTTATCGTTATTGAATCGGGTTGCGCCTCCACGGGCTGATATTTGGTTATTGCATTTCACCTTTACTTGCAAATCCCATGATTGATTACCTAATTTACTTGCATATCTTCCTTATATGTTGGATTATTGACTGAGCAGAACACTTTAAAACCAAGAATTGTGAGCATCAAAATGGTTTTAACTGAGATTTTCCTGGTTGATTATATACTTGTTCTATACTTGTTGAAAATTTGAACTACGCGGGTGTTAGTGAGTATCATCTATAGTTCTTGCTTCTTTTAACCCGGCGAGGTTATTTAGGATAATTATTGAGTACATGGGATCAGTTGTACTCATACTACACATTTGCATCTCGCGTGCAGATTTGGATGTTGATGTTGTTATGTATGGTGGGAGCTGGCATTGAATATGTACATGCGTTCCGGTCATAGCTGCCTCTTGTTCTTGGTAGCTTTATAATTATTAATATGTTTATTTATATTTCAAATGGATGATGTATTCATTTCATTCTAGATTTGTAAACTCAAAATCATAGAAGCTCATTATTTGTACTACCAGTTCTTTGGAATTCTTTGCATAGAAGTTCAGTTGTATTATCATTACATTTCTCAGTAAATCTCAATGAATTGGATTATTGTTGCTACTTGATTTTCCTAGCGAGTTGGGTTATGTGTCATTACGACTAGTTGGATTTTGGATCGTGACAGTCGGGCCCAAATACGAGTACCGAACACTTGATGAAAACCCAAAAAAAATATAATATATGCATACACGCGAAAAAGAAATATAAATGAAATTACAAATTGGAGATCATATAATATTGGTATACCACAAAAGAGAAGAAAACATACCTTATGAGGCAAAATGCTTAAATCTGGTGATTAACCCTATTACTTGAAAGATCGATATGAAACGAAGAAAAAAAAAGAACGACAAAAGATAAAAGAAGAGATCTATTTACAACAGAGAGATTATTCTAAAGAGGAATATCAAAAATAGAATAAAACTACGGTAGAAAAGAAGAAGGAAGGAATATTTTTTTCTTGAAAAAATTAAATTTCTTCCCCTGCTTCTTGAAAGAAGCTAGAATTTTTAGTTTCCTAGAAGAAAAAATAAATTACTTCTACTTCTGCTAAAAAATGCTTTTCTATTTTTACCAAACAATTTAGATTTTCAAATAAGTATTTTTTTCTTTTACAAAAAAGTACTTTTGACTTCCAAAAAACTTGGCCAATTATATTATAAGTATGTTTTATAACAATCAAGTTATAAGTGTAATGTACTTTTGGTTTTTGTTTTTGGCTTTTCTAAATTTTACAAAACTCTTTCCTAATGTTCGCGCACAAGCATATATATATATATATATATATATATATATATATATATATGTTGTTGGTATTTTATCTAATTAGATAAGAGGTGTGAATGGGAACTAGAGGGAAATGATTGGGAGAGAAACGAATTTTGAAATAATTTTCTTTACTAATGCACTTTGTCTCTCATCGAATAAGGAAAGAAAATCTTTGTACTTATATAGAGAAGCACATCTTCTAGCTCTTAAAGAGTTAAGAAGAAGTGGTGCATCGCGCCATCGTCGTCGTCGATCGCTTGGCTCGGCTTCGGATTCAGTCAATTGATATGGTTGATTGATAATTTTTTGGACCAGATTTAATTCCAGTTTTCCGTTTCTTACTTTTCTTTTTCCTGAAATTTTCGCGCGGATTTTATTTCGCGGATAATTTCCTAACGACTAATGGTCATTTTTGAAGTTGCTCCCCTCTATCTTTTGCATTTCTGCATTTGTTTTTTCAAAAATAGAAAATGTAAGCATCAGTGTGGTTTATTGTCGTTTGTTGAGTTCGGCGAAGTTCTGTAATTTCCATTTTCGATATTACAGAATAGTTGTTCCGTTCTATCCTGGGAGGAATTAATCCAACAATCTTGGGCAACATGAGGGGAATAAATTCCTCAAGGAAACACAGTTTTCTGTTGGGCTCCGAACGTTATTCATTCCATTATATTTCAGTCTTTGGTTTCCGGTTTCGTTTTGTTTTGCAGAAATTATATTTTCCAATATAGATACTAACAAGCTTAAGGAATTTAATTTTTTATATTATGTGTTCATCTTATTTTCTGCTTTGGGAGACTAAAATCCTAGCAATTTTCTACTCCCGTTTTGGAGATTAAAATCTTAGGATTTTCTACTCCAGTTTGAGATTAAAGTCTTGCTGACTTTCCAGTCATCCGAGATTAAAATCTTGTGATTTTCTACTGAGTTGTTTGTATTCGGTTTGAATATGTAAAAACTTCACCGACTTACTAATTCTGGTTACGTCGATTTCTTTTATAGAAAAATGACAACAAGTACGGAACAACATAATGGTTCTGTTGGGACTACTGCTGCAATGGCTACTGCGTCTTCAAGTCACACAACTCCTGCACCAGTGATGGCACATGCAGAAAAACCCGGAAAGTTTTCCAATGTGGACTTTAAGCGTTGGAAGCAGAAAATGTTCTTCTACCTGACCGCGCTCAGTTTACAACGCCTTATCAGCGAGGACGTTTCAGTTCTGGGAGAAGAAACTCCTGAAAATGAGCGATTCGTGGTCACA
This sequence comes from Nicotiana undulata, assembly GCA_005239495.1. Lineage (NCBI taxonomy): Eukaryota > Viridiplantae > Streptophyta > Magnoliopsida > Solanales > Solanaceae > Nicotiana > Nicotiana undulata. The sequence goes on from ML299185.1 coordinate 9,320, forward strand.
GAGGCATGGACGCATTCTGACTTCTTATGCAAAAACTATATTTTAAGTTGCTTGGAAGACAGCAGATGCAATGTTTATAGCGTCATGAAAATATCAAGAGAATTGTGGAATGCTCTTTAAAAGAATTACAAGACTAAGATGTTTGACTTAGGAAGTTTGTGGCCGACAATTTTCTGGATCTCAAAATGGTTGACGACAAATCTGTCATAACGCAAGTCCATTAATTGCAAGTTATTGTTCATGACCTCCTTGCAGAAGGTATAAACCGAACCGATGTTTTTATTCAAGATATTGATTATTTTACTAATTATAAATTAATGATTGAAGATATGGTAAATAATGAAGCGTTTCAAGTTGCGGCATTCATTGAAAAGTTGCCTCCATTGTCACGGCCCAAATCCTAAATCAGGTCGTGATGGTGCCCGACACCGTGGTCAGGCAAGCCAACATCAATTTACTATTGAGTTTCACTTATTTTATCAAAACATTTCCAATACTTACGTAATTTGGATTTAAGACTACGAGCAAACGAATAACTGAGGCAATCTTAAACAGGATTGGCCATGATAGTCATAATTAATAATTACAACCCAAAATGTAATGTCTACTACGTGTGTGCCAGGAACTAGTGTCACAAGTCTACATGCATCTAGTAGAGTGAGAATCCAAAAGAATACAAGTCTGTCCTACTATCTGAGGAAATATAGGTAGATATAACAAAAGAGAGAAAACTACAAGGTGCTGCTAGAAGTCGTCAGGGAAAGTAGCTCACCGAGAAGTCTCGACGAGGGACAAGTCAGGAACGAGCTTCAGACTGATACCCAGATGCACCTGCCTCAGGACCTATACAATTACGTAAGAGTGTAGCATGAGTACATAAAATAATCTGTACCCAGTAAGTACCCAGTCTAATCTCTAAGAAGTAGTGACGAGGGGTCGACTTGAAACTTACTAGGTTCCAAACAGTAAATTTAAGTAATAGGTTAAAGAGGACAACAAGTAAGCATGAACAGTAAAGCAATAAATTTTTAATCGTAATCAAAATCTAAATATGTGGTGAAGCACTAATATACAAGTTTTCAGTTCGTTTTTCCAGGATGTTTCACAGCTCAACAGTCATAAAAATATCGAGCAAATAGCATGCACATAATGGAATGAGAACAACCGGCCTGGGCCAACATAATAACAATATTTGTGCACTGCCGAAGGGTCGAATGGCGCGAACCATAGATGCATCTATTAACCTGCCGTGGCGTACGACCCGCTCCCATGAGATTAGGGAAAAGAATCACTCAGCTCGCGAAATATAAATTGCGAAGCGATCGCATGCAAACACAACATCTTTCTTAAATCCTTTCCAAATAACAATTCTTTTAAAATACCAAATTCTTGTATTTTCTTGAAACAAAATTGCATACAATGAAGTCACAAGGCATATAATTCAATTTAAGGAAATTCACAAGGCATGGTGTGAGCCTAACTATCCGGAAATAATAATAATAGTCACTGCGCACGGACTCTCGTCACCTCGTACGTACGTAGTCCCCACAAACAATAACACAAAATCATTTAAATCACCTATAGGGACAATTCCCTCTTTGTAACGTTCCGGTCGGTCTTTCCGTAGAACCTGCATTATTATTACTGTTTTTGCCTTGTCATAGGTTGTTTATACTGTTTATGATGTGTTAGAGTCGTTTGGCTTGGGTTCTGAATGGTTGTAGTGAGAATTGAGACTCTTAGTCTCTAAAAATAGCTTTATAATTGGAAAGGTCAACTGAGAGTTGACTTATTAGTAAACGACCTCGAAATACGGATTTTATAGTACAGATAGCTTCATTAGGTGATTTGGGACTTAGGAGTGTATTCGGAATATTTTTATGATGTCCGGTGTAGAATTATGCTTGAATTGGCGAAAGTTAGTTTTTGGCGATTTTCGGTCGGCAGTGGAAAATAGGCTATTGGGGTCGGAATGGAATTTTGGAAGTTGGAACAGGTTCGTAATATCATTTTGAATATGTCTGCAAAATTTCAGGTCAATCGGATGTGTTTTGGATAGTTTCGGCATCGTTGGTGGAATTTAGAAATTTCAAAGTTCATAGGCTTGAATCCGAGGCGAATTTAGTGTTTTTGCGTTGTTTTTGGTGATTCAAAGGCTCGACTAAGTTTGAATGATGTCATGGGATATGTTGGTAGATTTGGTTGAGGTCCCGAGGGCCTCGGGATTGATTTCGGTTGGTTAACTTGTATTTTTTATCTTGAGAAGACTGATGTTTTTCTGGTGTCAGTGCAGCAGAAATTTGTTCATCGCGATCGCGTAAGGTTAAGGAAACCAGGGGGATTTGTGCATCGCTATCGCAGGAGTGAGGGTGCGATCGCGTAAGGCGAGTGGCTTAAGAAGTGCGATCGCGTGGACTTGTCCGCGATCGCGTAGGGTTAGTCAGGCGCGTGGGGAGTGGCTTCAACTATTCTTCGTGACCGCGTGGGTATGTTTGCGATCGCGTAGGTTGAAGTTCTATTGAATCGCGATCCCGTGGCTTGTGCTGCGATCGTGTAGGGTCTGGGGAATTTGTTCTTCGCGATCGCGTGGGAACTCCCGCGATCGCAGTGAAGAAAGACCGGGGTAGTATTTAAATAAACCCTCCGCGACCAATACCCTCTTTTCCACCATTTTTGAACAGGGATAAGCTTTTGAGGCGATTAAGAGAGGAAATCATTGTTCTTCATTGAGGTAAGGATTTTGGACCCTAATACTCAATTATATGTGATTAAGGATCAAAATTTCAGTATTTAATTTGTGAAAATCAGTAGAAAAAGATGGGATTAGGGCAACGAGAAAAGTATATCATCCAGTTAGAACTAACTTCACGGTTCTCAGGGGTCAAATGAACTCCGATTTTCGAGTTCTTTATATGTACGAATTTGTGAGATGATGAGGATCGTTTTGGTATAAAGTTTGTCGAGTTCCGAGACGTGGGCACGGGGGTCGAGTTTTGACTAATTTTGGGTTTTGTGCATAAAGTTGATATTTTCGAGTGGGTTTCATTCCCTTTGCATATTTTGATGTAATGAATCTGAAATTGATAGACTTGGAGCACTCGGAAGTCGATTCGAGGGGAAAACGTGTTGCGGAGTAGCTTTTTGGGCTAGTTTGAGGTAAGTAATGTCTTTAAATCCTATCTTGAGGGTATAAAACCCTGGACTTTACATCCTTTCACGGATTTGGAGTGACACACACACTGGATGAAGAGTGTGGGGCATGCACGAATTGGAAATTTGGAAAACATGTTCCTTTTTAGGCAACTATTGAGTTGCGAAACTGCTTTTAAAGCATATGAGTTATAATATTACTATGTTTGGCTGTAAGCCATGTTTGGGGCCTAGTGTCGATTTGTTTTAACCCCTTGGGGGCTATTTTACTGAGATTCTCACCACTTTGAAACTATGATTTTACACTTAGTCTTTCTTGTGAAATTGTTGACACTCCTTTATGATGATATTACTATTTCTTGAAATGAAATAATGTTTTGGGTCGAGAACCCGTTTTATTCATGGCCTGAGTGGGATGCTGAGATGTCTGGCTGAGTGAGGCCGAGGGCCAATGTTGTGAGGATGTTATGATATGAGAGAGGCCGAGTGCATAAGAGTGATTTATGCCATGATGTGGCTTGTTTATAGCGCTTGGGCTATAGGAGCCCCTCCGGAGTCTATAGACACCCCCAGTGAGCGTAGGTACCTACTGAGTGCGAGTGCCAAGTGATGAGTGATTGGGAGGCATGAGTGACAGTGAGGTTGCCCGCGAGGCTTATAGTGAGTGATGATGAGGTGCTGAGGGAAATTGTTACGAGTGATGATTATGGCCTGAGGGGCAGTTTTATGATGATATTTTACTGAGTTTTTGACTATGATTCACTTCATTTTTCAAACTGATATTACTGAGAGTTTTACTGAGGAATATTGGAAAAATATACTTGTTTCAAAGGATTTTCTGGAAATTGGTTTTCGAACTTATGTATATTGTATTGAGACTTGATGTTTACTATTTTGTGGATTAGTATTTTGTGTTGTATGTTTCTTATTCTCACACTGTGATTTATTTTCATTACTATTGAGTTGGCGTACTCATCATTACTCCTTGCACTCCTGTGTGCAGATCCAGGTACTGGTTCGGAGCAGTAGTCGTCCGAGTTCATTGTCATCAGCGTTTGGGATTTCGAGGTAGCTGTCTAGCGTCCGCAACTTCTCCGCTTCCCTTCTCCATATAGTTCTTAGTACTTGATTCATAGACATTATTATGACATTAGCAGAGTTAGTTTATTTCTTAGATGCTCGTGATCGGTTGACTCCAGTCTCCGGGGTTTTGTTTAGCTAGTAGATTATACTATAATTGCTTATTTTGCTGATTATTATTGATTTTTGAATTATTATAATAGAACAAATGTGTAGTAATGTGCTGGTTGGCTAGACTAGTTCCACGATAGGCGCCATCAAGACCTGCTAGGATTTGGGGTCGTGACACTCTTACAAGGTTAAAAAGGAGACTTACCTCGTGTCAAGTCTACTTCCCGGGTCAAGAATGCGCCTGAAACTCCAAATTCATCTCCCAAGGACTCGAAACTAATAAAATATTGCATAAATAAATCAATCTATACTCAAAAGTATGAAATTCCTCTATTTAAATGATTATTTCAACCTAAATTGAAAAATCCCAAAATACACCCTTGGGCCCACATGCTCGGATTCCGGAAATTTTTGAAGGAAACACTCACCCATAGCCTATGGATCAACATTATATAATTTTTGTATGATTTCATGACTAATTCTTTGGTAATTCGCTCAGTTTCATAAAAACCTAGGTTTTACTCTAACCCATGATTTTTACTAATTTAATGTGTTAATCTACCTAGGAAATTAAGTATTTAACTTAATTTATAGTAGGAATCACTTACCTTACGGTTGCTAGGTGGAATATCCTCTTTGAAAGCTCCCAAAATCGCTCCAAGTGAAGTAAAATGACTCAAAAAGAGACTAAGTCCCGTCTTAAATTCACACTACTCAGCTGCCCCTTATATGCGATCGCAGCAGGGGTAGTGCGATCGCGGAAGTCAACTGGCCAGGCCCCCTGAGGTCCTTATATGCGACCGCGAATGGGGGTCATGCGATCGCGGAGGCTAGCTGGGCTAGACCTATGCGATCACGGGGAGGAAGGATGCAAACGTAGAGAGTAATATCTGGGCCATCACACAGCCTTACCCTATGAGAATGCGTGAATGCCTGTGCGGTCGCATAGGGAATTTTTCCACCCCTGCCAACTCCTTCTATGTGAACGCGTGAGTACACCCGCGATCGCATAGAAGGAAACCAGACTGTGAAAATTCTGGTATTTAGCATTTAGCTCCGAGGGGTCCGAAACTCATCCGAGCCCCTCGGGACACCGTCCAAATGCACTGGCAAGTCTGTATTCATGATACGGACTCGCTTGAATTCTCGTAACGCGAAAAACAACAACGAAACTAAGAATCCGACCCCAAAACCAAATTGAATCAAACTTTGAACTTCAAGTTCTAGAATTTGCTTTCAATACGTCGAACCTACCTATACTACTCAGAATGACTCCAAATTTTGCGGGAAAGTCATAAATGAAATAACGGAACTATTCCCGATCTCGGAATTCCGTTTGGACCTCGATAACACAAGAACACATTCCAACCCTCAATTTTTTAACATAAGGAATCATATTTCACTATTTGGCGCCGAAACGCTCCCGGGTCATTCAAAACCCGTTTCGAACATACGCCCAAGTTTGAAATAATCATACGAACCTACCGGAACCTTCGAATCTTGATTTCGAGGTCGTTTACTAAGAATGTTGACTGAAGTCAAACTTGGCCTTTAAGGCTAGCCTTAAGGAACCAAGTGTTCCTATACAACTCCAAACTCCTCCAAATCTCGAACCACCCGTCCCGCAAGTCATAAATCAGTAAAAGAAACTACGAGAAGTCTCATTTAGGGGCAAGGGGTCCTAGAACACAAAACGATCGGTGGGGTCGTTACATTCTCCATCTCTTAAACAAACGTTCGTCCTAGAACGGGTCTAGAATCATACATGAAGTGCTGAATAAGTGTGGATATCTGCTCCGCATGTCCTCCTCGGACTCCCAAGTCGCCTCCTCGACTGGTTGGCCCCTCCACTGGACCTTTACGGTGGAAATCCTCTTGGACCTCAACTGGTGATCCTGCCTGTCAATAATAGCAACTAGCTCCTCTTCGTAGCCCAACCTCTCATCTAACTGAATGGTGCTGAAATCTACCACGTGAGAGAAATCGACGTGGTATCTCCGGAGCATGGAAACATGAAAGACCGGATGAACTCTTGATAAACTGGGAGGTAAATCAAGCTCATAAGCAACCTCTCTGACTCGCCTCAACACCTCGAATGGACCTATAAACCTTGGACTCAACTTGCCCTTCTTCCCACATCTTATAATACCCTTCATCGGCGAGACTTTCAACAAAACCTTCTCTCCCTCTATAAATGATACATCACACGTCTTCTGATCCGCGTAACTCTTCTATCTGGATTGTGTTGTGCGAAGCCTCTCCTGAATCAACTTCACTTTCTCCAAACCATCCTTCACCAGGTCGGTGCCATATAACTTAGCCTCGCCAGTCTCAAACCACCCAATAGAAGAACGACATCGCCGACCATACAAGGACTCAAATGGAGCAGTCTCAATGCTGGACTGATAACTATTGTTAGAAGCAAACTCGGCCAAAGGCAAGAACTGGTCCCACTGCCCTCCAAAGTCAATCACACATGCTCTGAGCATGTCCTCCAATATCTGAACTGTCCACTCCGACTGTCCGTCGGTCTAAGGGTGGAATGTTGTGCTGAGCTCTATCCGCGTGCCCAACTCACTCTGTAATGCTCTCCAGAAGTGCGAGGTGAACTGAGGACCTCGATCTGATATAATGGACACAGGCACACCGTGAAACTGAACTATATCCCGTATGTAGATCTGGGCCAACCTCTCCGAAGTATAAGTAGTAGCTATTAATGGTGTCTAAAGGGTGGGTCGGGCCGGGCTGGGTTGGGATTTTATTGAACCGAACGGGTAGGGGTACAGGGACGGTTACGGGTTATTCTTAACGGGTTCGTTTAATTCGGATAAAAACTAAACCGTATGGGTTATGGGTTTAACGGGCCGGGCCGTGCCAATTTACAGTATATTTTATTTTAATTTTTAATTTTTGTACAACTATTGTAATTTATATTAATATAAAGTAAAATATATAAAGAATACAATGAATATGGAAATAATTGCACTTATAAATTGCAAGTGCAATATTTATTTCAAATTTCAAAATTCATTTCTAATTTACAACTTACAAAATACAAATTAAAAAATTTACATTTGACAAGTAGTAAATTTAAAGGTTTTGCATTGCCCTTGTAAGTTCTTCATAATCAATATGAACTGATTGTCCTTCTTCTGGAGTGTTAAATTCAGATGGGTTACCATGTGTTAATATATCTCCAAGTTCCTCGTCTTCTGGGCTATCAACATTTTCACGTCCTTGATTTCTTCGTTCCGATCTAATCCAATCTCTGAAACATACTAAAACTTCCAAAGCATTGCTTCCCAATGAGTGATAGGTGTCTCCTAGTTGTTGTCTTGCTTGACTAAATGCACTCTCTGATGCAACAGTTGAAATTGTCACATTCATCCCGAGCCATAGCGGAAAGAACAAAAAATTGCTTTTCATTCTCACGCCACCATCCCAACACTAAAAATTCCTTTGTGAGAATCTCCTTTTGCTTCTGCAAGTAGAATTGAAGTTCATCAATGTTCCTGCTACTGGTTTGAGTTGTGGCAAATGTAGAAAAAATATTAAAACTATCAACTATTTCATCATCATACAAAGTAGTAGAACTTGAAGAAGTGGTACACTGCATAGTGGGATTAACATTGGCTACATTATGAGCAACATCATCAACTATACTTGCATAATAATTATATAATTTTTGTAAATTATCATTTAGATTGTTCATACAAGTAAAAATATCTGGGGTTTCAGTTGATCCAATCTTCATGTAGGTATATAAGGCATTGATTAATTGGTAATAATTAGCCATCTTAATAGAAGGATTTAAAACAACTCCAATTAAGTAAATCTGAGGAAATTTGTCTTGCATTTCTTCAACAGCAGCCGTATATTTTTCTTTCTTCTTAAATTCAAAGAGTAGAAAAGTAATTTAAGCTATATGTACAAACCATTGTAACAGTAGGGTAGTATGCTCTAGAAAACTCAACAGTAGCTATATAAAATTTATGTAAAAATTGAACAACATCATTAATGACCTCCCAAGTAGCAGGTGTTATCATACGGTTTCGATCAGTACAATGCGCATTAGCAACTTCAGTTACTGGAAATCTATATTTGTAGCAACATTTTAAAAATATGTAAGTATAATTCCACCTAGTAACAATTGCGTCTGGCATGAATCTTGGTTTAAGGTTATACTCGGTACACTTATTCTTAAATTCCCTAATTCTAGATTGTCTGTTATTTCCTTGAATAACACCAACTGCTCTTCTAACATGAATAATCTCAGTTGAAAATAAATCAAGGCCACTTTTAACAATTAAATTATAAATGTGACATGCACGTCTAACATGAAATATTTCTTCAAGTGGTGGTTGCAAATGCATTTTTAATAATGAAATTGCCGCAATATTGTTAGAAGCATTATCAAAATACATACACAATACTTTTTGGTTAAGATTATAAAATTGAACAACTTCGCAAATAGTACTACTTATAAAAACAGCAGTATGACTCTGATCTTCATCATATTTAAAAGCGATAATACGTTTTTGCATACAAAATAAATCATCTATCCATTGACATGTAATTGTCAAATAATCATTTTCATTAACATCATGGCCAATATCAGAAGTTAGAAAAACTCTACAGGGAAGGTGCTCAAACAAATAACGTATGTATGTTTGATATTGTCCATGCAATCTAAAGATATCAGCTGTACAAGTACTTCTAGGGATAACTTTAAATAAAGGATTATAAATCCTTTGAATAGACATAATAAGATATGATGAAGAAGCAAAAGAAAAAAGGTAGACAACCCAAAGCAATCATTTTTGCTAACTCCTCACATCCTTCATTTTATTATATTTCATAAGTCCTCCAGTAGTAGGGTTAAGAGTTGTTTGATTTCCATCACCATCAGAGCNACTCCTCACAACCCTTCATTTTATCATATTTCATAAGTCCTCCAGTAGTAGGGTTAAGAGTTGATTGATTTCCATCACCATCAGAGCCCTATTCTATGGGATGATCAACTCTCATATGCCTACTAAGAGTCCCAGTCCTCCCTAAATTTCCTCCAGTCAAATGTTTAAAATCAAGTTTACAAAGTTTGCATTTAACTCTGTCAGTACCTTCAGTTATCTCAAAAAAATTTCAAACCTTACTTCTTTTTCTATGATTAGTAGTCGGAGACACAGGTGGTCTACTTCTAGTACCACGACCACCACCCCTAGTAGCAACTCCAACACTACTAGGTGGAACTGGTATCTCATCTTCCATTTCTAATTCATTATCTTCTATTCTGAAATCATTGACCACTTTGACCGGGTTTGACCGGTCCGGTTAACCGGTACCCTAAACTTAAACGGACCAACCTCTCTACCCCGCCTACCCAGCCCCACCCAGCCCCTTACATACTGGGTCGGTCCGGTTCCGGGTCAACCCGGCCCGTTAGACACCTTTAGTCGCAACTGGAATGAAATGCGCCAACTTGGTCAACCTGTCCATAATGACCCAAACCGCGTCAACCTTACGCAAAGTTCGAGGCAACCCAACTACGAAGTTCATGGTGATGTGCTCCCATTTCCACTCAGGTATAAGCATCTGCTGAAGTAGGCCGCATGGCCTCTAGTGCTCATACTTAACCTGCTGGCAATTTAGACATCTAGCCACATACTCCACTATGTATTTCTTCGTCCGCCTCCACCAGAAATGCTGCTTCAAGTCACGATACATCTTCGTAGCACCAGAATAAATAGAATACCGTGAATTGTGAGCTTCCTCTAGAATTCTCTCCCTCAGGCCATCCACATTAGGGACACATAAGTGACCCTGAAGTCTTAGAACTCCATCCTCGCAAATAGAAAACTCCTTGGCACCACCCTGCACTACTGTCTCCCGTAGCTCTGCCAAGCGCAGATCATCAAACTGTCGAGCCTTTATCTCCCCCAATAATAAAGACTGAGCAACCACACGTGCAAGAACTCGGCGGGGCTCTGAAAGGTCCAACCTGATCAAGCGATTAGCCAAGGACTGGATGTCCAAAGCTAGAGGTCTCTCCTCTACTGAAATATAAACCAAGCTTCCCATACTCTCCGCCTTCCTTCTTAAGGCATCTACTACCACATTTGCCTTGCCCAGATGATAAGGAATGGTGATGTCATAATCCTTCAGCAATTCAAGCCACCTACGCTGCCTCAAATTGAGATCCCTTTACTTGAACAAGTGCTTCAAGATGCGGTGGTCTGTATAAACCTCACAAGACACCTCATACAAGTAGTGCCTCCAAATCTTAAGAGCATGAACAGTCGCCGCCAACTCCAAGTCGTGCACATGATAATTTTTCTCATGAACCTTCAGCTGGCGTGAAGCATATGCAATAACTCGTCCCTCCTGCATCAACACAAAACCCAAACCAATGCGTGAAGCGTCGCAATAAACTGTATACATCCCAGAACCGGAAGGCAATACTAGGGCTGGTGCGGAGGTCAATGCTTGTCACGACCCCAAATCCTAACAGGCCGTGATGGCGCCTATCGTGGAACTAGGCTAGCCAACCATCACTTTACTACGCTTTTGTTCAATCATAATATTTCACAATTAATAACAATCAAGCAACCATAGCAAAATTTATATAAATAAGTCTTAACGTCCCCAAAAAAAAATAGTCTAACAACCTCCCAAGAACTGGAGTCAATAGTCATGAGCATCTAGGAATAAATAAATCTAACTCTTCTAAAACTATAATATATGTCTCTGAATCAAATGCTAAGACTAAATAAGGAAGGGAAATGGAGAAGCTGTGGACGCTGGACAGCTACCTCGAAATCCCGTGAAATGCTGCTATCAACTGCGTCAGCTACTGCTGCGAACTAGTACCTGGATCTGTGCACAGAGGCACAGGGAGTCTTTATGAGTACGCCAACTCAGTAGTAATGAAAATAAATCACAGTCTGAGTAATATAAACACACAGAACAGATACACAATTCCACAAAACCAGTGAAACACCAAGTCACCATGTAACATTCATCAATTATAAGTTCGAAATCAGTTTTCAGAAATCCCTTGAAAACAAGTGCAATATCAGTATATCTCAATAAAATTTCTCAGTAAAACCAGTTTGAAAACGAAGTAAATCATAGTTTGAAAACTCAGTAAAAATCTTCATAAAACTGCCCCTCGGGCCATAATCATTTCTCGTAACAATATTTTTAAGTATCAGCCCATCAGGCATCCTCACAATAACTCTGCCCATCAGGCAACCTCACAATCACTCTGCCCATCAGGCAACCTCACA
>ML299187.1:9781-24431 GCA_005239495.1 Nicotiana undulata
GTAGTTTTTGATACTTACATAGACGACCTTTATAGTACTGAAATTACAAAATCAGCCCCTCTTTAATCATTAAAGTTGTATAAAGAGTCCAACAAGTCTTTACCATTAGGTTGTTTAATGTTATTTTTAAGGCAAAGAAGATGCTCAAAGAATGGAGGTGGAGTACGATGGTCCCGCTTTACAAGAACAAGGGTGATATCTAAAATTGCAACAATTATAGGGGTATCAAGTTATTGAGTCACACTATGAAGGTTTGGGAGTGAGTGTTGGAGGCCAGGGTGAGGAGGTGCGTGTCTATTTCCGAGAATCAGTTTGGATTCATGTCGGGGCGTTCGACTACGGAAGCGATTCATCTCGTAAGGAGATTAGTGGAGCAGTACAGGGAAAGGAAGAAGGATTTGCATATGGTGTTTATTGACCTTGAGAAGGCATACGATAAAGTTTCAAGGGAGGTCATATGGAGGTGTTTGGAGGTTAGAGGCGTTTCGGTAGCGTACATTAGGATGATTAAGGATATGTATGATGATTCTAAGACTCGGGTGAGGACAGTGGGTGGTGACTCGGACCATTTCCTTGTGGTGATGGGCTTACACCAGGGATCGGCTCTTAGCCCATTTTTGTTTGCCTTGGCGATGGATGTACTGTCGCGTCACATCCAAGGAGAGGTGCCTTGGTGCATTCTATTTACCAATGATATAATGTTGATTGACGAGACGCATAGCGGAGTTAACGCGAGGTTGGAGGTTTGGAGACATACCTTGGAGACTAAAGGTTTCAAACTGAGTAGAACTAAGACAGAATACTTGGAGTTCAAATTCAGTGAGACCCATGATGCAGATGTAGAGGTTAAGTTTGATGCTCAAGTTATCCCCAAGAGAGCGAGTTTTAAGTATCTCAATCTATTATCCAGGGTAACGGGGAGATTGACGAAGATGTCACACATCACATCGGAGCGGGGTGGATGAAGTGGAGGATCGCTTCCGGTGTTCTTTGTGATAGGAATGTCTCATTAAGACTTAAGGGTAAGTTTTATCGAGTGGTGGTTCGATCCGCGATGCTGTATGGGGCAGAATGTTGGGTCAAGAACTCCCACGAGCAGAAGAAGAGAGTAGCAGAGATGAGGATGTTGAGATGGATATGTGGGTGTACCAGGCGAGATAGGATTAAGAATGAAGTTATCCAGGACAGAGTGGGAGTAGCCTCCGTGGAGGACAAGATGCGGGAGTCGCGGCTGAGATGGTTCGGACATGTTAGGAGAAGAAGCATTGATGCCCATATCAGAAGGTGTGATAGGTTGGCCATGGAGAGTTTGAGAAGGGGTCGAGGTAGACCTAAGAAGTACTGGGGAGAAGTGATTAGGCAGGACATGACGCTGCTTCGGCTCACTGAGGACATGACACTTTATAAGAGGGTGTGGAGGTCGAGGATTAAGGTAGAAGGTTAATAGGTAGTTTATAGTGTTCACCGATAGGCTTAGTAGCATGCATTTCCCTTCATATTCTGTCACGACCCAATTTCGGGGTCGTGATGGCGCCTATCGTGGAACCAGGCCAGCCACCTATTTATAGCTAGTCTAGACCCGATTAGCAGAGAAGATACCATTTTAACAAGTCTAAAGTCAATAATAATAATAATAATAATAATCAATATGAATTTGAAAACAATTTGTGAAACACAAACCCAAATCCTACAATCCCGGATCCAGTGTCACACAGTCATGAGCTACTAATACATAATGTAACTAAAAGAGAAATGACCAACATAGTCTGAAAAATATATAATGACAGATAGAATAGGAAAGAGATGAAGAGATCACGGACGCCAGCTGCTACCTTGACAACTCTGATGGAAACTGGCGCTACTCAAAGACTAGAGCCAAGTCCGGTGTACCTGGCTCTGCACACAAGGTGCAGGGGGTAATGTGAGTACACCAACTCAGGAGTAACGAAACCAAACTATGGACTGAGAGGTAGTGATGGACTAAACCTCTGATGTTTATGAACAACAGTATATATCTTGAACATGATAGTACTATGGCAGAAAAATAAGAAGGATGCACCACATGATGTCTGTAAACTCTACGTACCAGCATATGATCGTTGCGGTGTGCAGTCCAATCTCATAACTGTCACAATAACAGGCTCTCGGCCTCACTCAGTCAATACCTTCCAGTCTCACTCACAAGGCTTACAAATATAAGATTCATCCCAAAACAATGATAACAGATAAATAACTAACAATTATTGAGACTGAGGCATGAAACATATGCAATAACAGGACTGAGTACATGAAAGCAAATATTCACAGATAGAGACAGCAATAACTGACCATTCTGGTCTGAACATATTGGCGTGAAGCCTTAGCATTTATGCTTAACATGGTTTCTAATATATTCGAGGTAAATACCATATTCACAATACAAGTATCAACCTGGAATAACCGTTAGGCAGTGCCATGGGATGAGCCAGGCCACAAATATCCGGTGTACGCCCGCATGCCCATCACTTGGCACGTGCATCACCTTAATTAACATCAAATACCAGATAATTTGGGGTTTCGAACCCTCAGTTCCAAGTTTGGAAGCGTTACTTACCTCAAAACCGGCTAAAATACTACTCCGCAGTGCCCTTGCCCCTAAATTCAGCCTCTAAGTGCTCCAAATCTACCAACAATTAGATTTATATCATTATAATATGCTAAGGAATGAAACCCGATCGAAATTATCAAAAATACTCAAAAATTCCGAAATTGGTCAAAACCCCACCCCCAGGACCACGTCTCGAAATTCGATAAAATTTACAAAACTGGAATTCTTGTTCTTTCCCGAGTCTACCCGTATCAAATTTATCAAAATCCGACCCCAAATGCCCATTCAAATGATCAAAAGAGTTTTCAAACTTTTCTTCCCATTTTCCCCAAATTTCCACTTTGATTCCTCAATTTACATGATAAAAATCAATACTAAATTCGTGAAATTAGACTAAAAGGGATTGAAGAGCACTTACCACAAGACTCCCACTGAGAATCTCTCCAAAAACCTCCTTCTCTCGAGCTCTCTAATGGTGTTTTGAAAATATGGCTAAAAACCCTCGTTTTTGAACTTAACTTAAACTTTCTGCCCAGACTTTTCGCACCTGCGGCACTTTCCTCACACCTGCGGTCCCGCACATGCGCTCAGGGGGACCGCACCTGCGGAACTTCATTAAACCGCCAAACCTCGCACCTGCGGCCCAAGCATCGCACCTGGGGCTCCGCAGGTGCGACCAAACGACCGCTCCTGCGGTTCCTTTCCAGGGCCCCTGTGCCCGCACCTGCGACCACCAAGTCCTCTCCTGCGGCTCGCACCTGCGGTCCAACATCCGCTGGTGCGGAAATGACAGCAACATCCAAGTCCAAAATCCCCGTTCACCATCCGAAATCAACCCCGATCCCCTCGGGACCCCAACCAAATATACCAACACATTATAAATGATCATTCAAACTTAGTCGGGCCTTCGAAACATCAAAAACAACATCAAAACCCCAAAAACTCATCGAATTCAAGCCTATGAACTTTGAAATTTCTAAATTCCACCAACGATGTCGGGACTACCCAAAACAACTCCGATTGACCTGAAATTTTGCAGACATATCCAAAATGACATTACAAACCTGTTCCTATGGTCGGAATTCCGTTTCGACCCCGATAGTCTATTTTCTACTGCCAACCGGAAATCGCCAAAAACTAACTTTCGCCAATTCAAGCCTAATTCTACACCGGACATCAGAAAAATATTCCGAACACACTCTTAAGTCCCAAATTACCTAACGAAGCTATCCAAGCGATAAAATCTGCATTCCGAGGTCGTTTACCAATAAGTCAACTCCCAGTTGACTTTTCCAATTCTAAGGCTGCTTTAAGAGACTAAGTGCCTCAATTCCTTCTATAACCACTCCGAACCCGAACTAACCAACTCTAACACATCATGAACAGTCCAACCAAGCTACGACAAGGCAGAAACAATGAAAATAATGCATGGTCTGCGTAACGACCGACTGGGTCGTTACATATTCTTAGATTTTTATTACGGTATGTGGTTTTGTTCGTCTCAGGTATTGTATTCCTTGTTGCTATTATTGGATATTATTTATTCTTTATTACGGTATGTGATTTTTATTAGTATTTTTTTTCCTTTCGTCTTTCTTGCTTCCTTGCTTACCTCTTCTTCTTCTTGCCCTTCCTGAGCCGAGGGTCTGTTGGAAACAATCTCTCTACCTGCATTATGAAAGGGTAAGGTCAGCGTACAGACTACCTTCCCCAAACTTCACATGTTGGGAACAAACTGAGTTTTTTGTTGTTATCCTAGGAAAGTGGATTAAGTTTTATTTTTAGTCCCTCATTTTATTTTGCAAACACAATAACATGATGTTTCAAGCATCAGAGCTTATATTTTATTTGGTAATATAACACAATATAATAAGCAAGTGAATTAAGTTGTCGAGTCTAATTTTTCTTTAAATAAACATAAGGACCATAAAATTTGTATACTAATATCCTGTAACTTGCTTCTATTATCATACAAGAATTTTTTAAATTATCAAAAACATTGAGGTGGAAGTAAACTTATTTCAAACATAAACCCCCATACCCAAAAAAAGAAAAAGAAGAAAAACCATATTGACGTACTATTAAAGAGGTAGTAGACCCCAGGAATTGATGAGAAGAGACATACAGGTAGTTGTTTGAGCTCAGTTACTTACCAACCACTGCACTGCCCCATCTGTCCTTTAGTCATTGTCATCTCTCTTTTCATTTGTCCCTTTCTTATTAGTGTATCAATCCATCGCCACGTGGGAGTTTAGAACATATTATTCATCTACTATATAACAATTCCGTGCAAGTGATCAGATATTCAAAAATTAATTAGATATTGTTTTGAAACTCGAATTCCAACCATAGAATTTATAATTTTATTTGAGTTCTGAGTTTAAATATAATTTGATATTTGCAACAAATTTACACAGATAAATTCAGGGATGATACCACTTTGCAAGTGATATGACCCTTTACCAACTTTCGATCATTCACTGTAGTTGCATTCGTACACATATGAACATTTTACGTTTAACTTGTTTTTTTTTAAATAAATAATATACTTTTTTATTTTATTTTTTGTTTTTTAAAGAAAAATTGATCTGTTAATAGTGAAAAGGGGAGAAAAATAGGGAAAGGTCAACATTACTGACCCATTATGATAGGAAGACTAATATCGTGTTTATGAGGTAACTATATAGTTGTGTTTGAAAACAATTTTAAGAACATATATAAAACAGAATATATTCGATATGCATGCATATAGTTGAACCTTACGAGTTGAGACAATTGTGATAGTGTTGAATCTTGACACCTAAACAGCGCATTAATTAAGGGTGCAGAATTTAGGATTCGATTTGATTTTCGATTTTGTGCGGTTTTTCGACTCGGTTTAAAGACCCCTACTACTAATATATTGGACTGAAGAAAGTAATAGGTACATTTCCGGATAAAATTTAGCTAGAAACCATATAATATTATCTGAACTTCAACCAACATGATGAATATATAATTGAAGTGAACAAATTTCTGACTGCATTTATGTAAACTTTTCTTGATCATTTTAGCAAATAACGAATATCAAGTATGGTATTTCATTATTTGTTCTCCATCCTCTGGACTTACCTTCAAGGATATAAAGCATTTCAAAAAACCATCTACTGTGTAATTAAAAAAATTGAATTTTGGATTTTGATCAAAGGCCAATAAAAAATTTGTGGAGAAGAAGAAATGCCTTTGTATCTTCTAGAAGAAAATAACAAACAGTCACTACTGCCATTGAAAGAATTGGTAGGATAGAAATATTATTAATTTAAGCAGCCAATATAATAGTGTAGGTGCAGGTTGACACTCAAAGTTGTTTGTCTTAGTTAAAAATGATGATTTCATTTGACGAAGACAGAAAATATAATTAAGTAACATTACTTTTTATTCAGTTTTGCTAAGGTCAAGAGTATATGTGATTAAATTGACTCCATCGAGATCACAGTATCTTTTTATATTTTTTAATATTATAGTTTCTATCACATGATGTTTTTCGGTTATTAGGTGGTAACCTAATTGTTGTTATCCTGTTTTTGTTTACATAAGCAAGGTATTAATATACAAAACTTCCATAAATTAAACTTCTATATATGCTATACGTGACAT
Source organism: Nicotiana undulata (assembly GCA_005239495.1). Taxonomy (NCBI): domain Eukaryota; kingdom Viridiplantae; phylum Streptophyta; class Magnoliopsida; order Solanales; family Solanaceae; genus Nicotiana; species Nicotiana undulata. Next base: position 16,005 of record ML299187.1, read on the forward strand.
TTTTGTTGAGCAAAAACTGTTTGAAATAGTCTAAAAGGAAAAAAAGAAAAGGACCTAACAATCAATAGACAACAATATATAATACCTTGATATTCTAGTAGCTGCAGAATATATATACTTAGGCTTCAGGGAGTCCTACACATGGCATTTCTATTGAGAAAAACTTATTGAAACTGTTTAAAAATTAATACCTTTACTGCTTTACACAGTCAATCTGAAAAATACTTTCTTAAATTGCGCTGCAAAATACTATTTTAGTGTTTGAATGGTTAGATTTTGTACATTAAAAGGCACATATATATTGTGAAGGGGAAGGTCCAGTATTTATTTGTTTCTTATTTATCTGAAGGTCTCAATAGAACAAATCATCATTCTACAAGTTAGTAAAGTAACAGGACTTATACGGTCAAATCATAGAAAGAGTATTATACGTACGGTCAAATCATAGAAAGAGCATTATAGTTTACAATTTTAGGAACCGTATCACCAAGGGCTTTACAACTTTCTTGGTATAAATTAAAATGATCATTAAGGATTTACAAAATTTGACCGTAAAAGTTTCCTAATTAAAAAGAGCATAGACGGAACATTGATTGAATAGTTGACCCAACCACTTGTTGTTTGAAACTGGATATTTTTTCACGAAAAACAGAAATGAGATAAGAAATTCAGTGTTACTAAGATTTCGAATAGCGGTCCCGAATTCAAATTGATTATTTCGATTCTTCCTCTGAGAAAGATGATCAAACAATTCCCAGTCATGGTCCTTGCGGATAGGATCGTCCATATAAAATACAAAAAAAGTATCTCTTGTTTTTAATGCCCATAAGCTCGAGATCTTACAGATGCTGTTGAGAATCGTCATTAACCAATCATGTATCGGACGCACCATCCCTTGAAGTAAGTAAAGGGCGCTAAGATGCGGATTTGACCCGCACCCTCTTTCTTTGAGTGTGCAGTTATGATTCAGATGCTTCACCATAGAATAGATCGATCCAGTTCTCGTTCTTTTACGGTGCACTCGCTTTATATCTCCGACACACAAGTAAGGACACGGTGGGAATATGTTTGGAAACATAGCTCTTTTATTGCGGAATTAGACCTGCGATTAACGTCGGCTTATATGTCCGTCGCGTTGGGTCTGCCGCAGTTGAAAACTATGAAATATGTATGCGGTAGTTCAAAAAAAGAATTGGCACAATATCGCGAAGTGGCCGTCTTTGCTCAAATTGGCTCAGACCTTGATGCTCCGACTCAGAGCAAGTTGAAATAGACATACAAAACTTTTTCCCAATTTCGGGATTGAGCATAGTATATGAAAGATTTTTGAAATCCTCGATAGTCTGGAAAGGAAACGCGAATCTAGCCACCACTTTCTTTACTTAAAGAAAAAGAAAGAGGGTGCGGGTTATCCTGCACTTGGAAGAAGAAGTAGAAAAATAAATATATATAGTGATAATTTGATTCTTCGTCGTTGTAGTAAATAGGAGAGATAATCGAATTAAATTCTTCATTTTTACAAAACTTTACAAAGAAAAAAAATGTAAACATAGTATCTATTTAGATTGGCCCGAATGACCCATTCTCATAATGAGAATGTATATAACCCTATTCCGGCCTGGTCTGGTATGAAATGAACTTATAATCATGGAATCGACTCGAGCATCACATTATAAGTTCATACCCCTAGCCCATTCCCATTTTGGACGGAACATATCTACTAATTCTTTGATTCCAATAAGTAGATTTACAGTTTTTACAGTTCATAACCCTAGCCCATTTATTGTAAATTTACAATTTTTAACGTTTGCCTATTATATTTTAAAGTTATGGGTTCTTATCTACTATTTATTGTAAATTTAGTGATTTACACATAGTATTTATTGACCTAGAGAAGGCGTACGACAAGGTCCCTCAGGACGTGCTTTGGAGATGCTTGGAGATGAAAGGGGTGTCGGTAGCGTACATTAGATCGATAAAGGATATGTATTATGAAACTAAGACTTGGGTCAGGACCGCGGGAGGTGACTCGGAGCTGTTTTCGATGGTTATGGGGTTACACCAAGGATCTGCACTTAGCCCGTTTTTATTTTCCTTGGCGATGGACGGCATGTCACACCATATTCAAGGGGAGGTACCATGGTATATGTTGTTCGCTGATGATATAGTTCTGGTTGATGAGACGCGATGCGGCGTTAATGAGAGACTAGAGATTTGGAGGCAGACCCTGGAGTCCAAAGGATTCAAGTTGAGTAGGACTAAGACGGAATATCTAGAGTGTAAGTTCAGCAGCGTGAGGGGGGAAGCGGACATGTTAGTGAGGCTCGACTCAAAATTAATCCCCAAGAGAGAAAGTTTCAAGTATCTAGGGTCAATCATCCAGGGAGATGGGGAGATCGACGAGGATGTATAACGACTCGGTCAGTCGTTACGTAGAATCTGCATTATGATTACTGCATTTGACTTGTTATAGATTGATTATACCGTTATTGATGTGTTAGAGTTGATAGGCTTGAAATCGAAATGGTTGTAGTGAGAGTTTAGCCACTTAGTCTTTAAAAATAGCCTTGAAGTTAGAAAAGTCAACTGAGAGTGTTGACTTATTGGTAAACAACCTCGAAATGCAAATTTTATGGCTCGGATAGCTCCGTTAGGTGATTTGGGACTTAGGAGTGTGTCCGGAATATTTTTGTGATGTCCGGTGTGGAATTAGGCTTGAATTGGCGAAGTTAGTTTTTGACGATTTTCGGTCGGCAGTGGAAAATAGGCTATCGGGGTCGGAATTGAATTTCGACAATCGGAACAGGTTCGTAATGTCATTTTGGATATGTCTACAAAATTTCAGGTCAATCAGAGTTGTTTTGGATAGTTTCGGCATCATTGGTGGATTTTAGAAATTGAAAGTTCTTAGGATTGAATCTGAGGTAAATTTGGTGTTTTGATATTAAGTTTAGTGTTTTGAGAGTGCAACTAAGTTTGAATGATCATATGTGATGTGTTGGTATAGTTGGTTGGGGTCCCGAGGGGCTCGGGATTGATTTCGGGTCGTTAACGGACTCATTTGGACTTAAGGGAATAGCTATTTTCTGGTGTAAGTGCAGCAACACATTGTTCAAAGTGATCGTGAGGAATGGTTGTCGCGCCCCCTTTTTCTATCACACGGGTTATGTACGGAGAGATCGGGTTTATGACATTCTGGACAACTCCTTAAAGGAAAAGGGTTTAAGGAAGAGTCGCCACCTAACAATTTTATGGTGCGTTAGGGCACCTAGAGTTGATAACTCATAAACTAGTTTGCATTACCAGAGATCGGGTAAGGGCTTGAAATTATCCCAAGGGGAAGGTGTTAGGCACCCCTCAAGATCCACAACTGTGGGTCCCAGCCAAGAAATTTTGTGAATTTGGACGATGAACTAGTAGCAAGCAAGGTTCATATAAGAGGGGATTTCAAACAGGTGTGAAAATCTTTAAAGGTTTAGAGAAAAACATTAGAATAACATTTGAAAAGAAATTGTCCTAGGTTTAAAGTAATACGGATCACATCAATGCAATACCCGGTATGTCACGCCTCGAAGAGGAGCTACACGTGGTATTAGCGCACCGGTCAACATATCCGTATTCTACCCTTCTCACCCCGCAAAGGTTATTTAAAGCGCGTGTGTTGGTCACGAATGCTTATTGCGTTCTATTACCCGTCCCATCCTATCAGTCCTGGAGGGTGTTTAGGACTACTATTCCTACAAGGCGAGTACTAGGCTGACCCCTAGGTTTAAAGGATAAACTCTAAGCGACATACAATAACAGTTAGGACTACATATAGAGGAAGCATACAAAAGCAAATATGGGCTCATAAATCCCTCCACAGGTTGTACACGTAAATAGCACGACTCAAGCACATAAAGGAGTCTTCGCGTTTCAGAACTTAAGGTAGGGTTTCAGGTGTGAATACAACATTAAGACAACAGGATTAAAGAGTTGCAGAAGAAGTATATGGCCAGGTTTAGACCATTGTAGTTAACAAGCGATGTGCAAAGAGTTTCTGATTTATATTGGGGTCCTAGAGTTTGCCTAGGCGTCTGAAATGTTCTAGATACTGTTTTAATAGACATATAGAATGCACTTCCTTAGGTTTAGCTCTGGTGAACAGGTGATCATGTGAGTATGATGGATGCAAGTCCTATAGGCATGGTATCTAAAATGCACGCAAAATGTAGGCAGACCTAAACATCCTTTACTGAATACACAAACATTTGCAGAAATCAGAAATCATTATTTTAACGATATTTTACTTATTAACCAAAACATACAGAAACGTGATTCAAGTTGCTGATCTTATTCTCGTGAATTCTAAATGTTCTTAGCCGTATGCTTAGTGCAGTGCTTGAATATAGGCATGCTGAGAGTAAATTCCTAAGATAACAAGATATCTAATGCAAATATTGATAATTGATTATTATTACGAATCTAAAACAATATTTCAATATGCAATCGTTATGTATGTGCAGAGGTTGTGGAAACCATTTCTTATAGTTATTTAACTAGAACGGGATTTCTAAGCGGGACAGTAATTGTAACAGCCTATTACTGGTAGTTAACATGACTTGCTAAGTGATCATGAGTGTGATGAGATGCTGAAGTAAAGAAACCTAAAACATGATTTACTAATGCATGGAAAATATGTCCTAAACAGGATTTCTATTGCGCACATAGGTGAAGTAAATCCTAAACATGTTTTCTACCCGGATTTATACTAAACATACATAATCCCACCCTTTTCACTATCCAGCCCCGGAGTTAGTTTACAAATAATTATTGCAGGCCGGCATAGCATAAATTACACAACTGAATAAGAAAATCAAGAAGCTATACTATAGAGAGCCTAACAGTAGGCCCAAGTACCAGATCCANCTTCACACCCAGGTACCCTAGCCGAGGATGAGTAAGTGCAGTGTAGATTGCCATCCTTGTATGTCAAAATTCAATGGGTACTCAAGGTACCCAAGGCAATGCTCACACGAAGGGGGCTGAACCTAAAGTCTAAGAGTAGTAGGAAGTGCTTGGAGTTTAAAAGAGGATTTTTGAGTTTGAAAAGAGTAGTCTGAAACAACAGTACTTTGAAAATAACTTTAGAAAAAGTAATAAAGGCTTTTGTGAGAAAAACAGTTTATTAAAGAGAGAAGCAATACAATCACAACCAGTACAAGGAACTCATGAAAGAGCACACACAACATGGGGCAAGGAGTTGGGGGCAAATGACTTTGTTATCAGCATTAGATCCAAGTTACAGGTTCTCATAATTATCACATAGTAGTCATATAGTTGTCACACAATTGTCACAAAACATCATAGATTAGCAGAGGCAAAATTGTATAGCATTCAAGTGTTAATAGAGGCAAATTCATAACCTAGGGAATTAGACATGAATGAAAGCATATAACAATAGTCAAATCAAGGTAAGAAATATTAACCTATAAACAAATGAGCATGCCAGAGTCATAGAATGAACAGGAGGCATATCAGACTAAGAGGAAGAGATGGATAGTAGTATGCAGACACAATTACAGGGAAACACATGGAAGCAGGATATATATTCAGACTTAACAAAAGGGAAAGATATGATGGGGTTAAGCTAATTACATGGTAGACAGTAGAACCGCAGGATAAAACACATAAGGAATAGTAAGTAAATAAACAAGAATTGGAGCATATTTATAGAGATACTATAAAACTAACTTAGAGACATACCAGTCGAATAGTAAGGAATAGCAAAATGCAAAGAGATAGAGGAGCAACAACAGTATGCAGAATAAGAGAGCAACAAAGGACAATAGTGTGCAGAATGAGAGAGCAACAGTAGGACAGTAGTATGTAGAATGAGAGATTACTCAGTCTTGGATTTAAGCCGACTGAGTAGTCAGTAATAGATGTAAAGAGACAGAAGAGATGTGTATGAAAAACACAAAAAGTTCAGAGCATACTCAGTGTTTTGTGTCTGAGATCAGTGTAAGTGTCAGTCAATAATGTGTTTTGAGTGTGCTTGCAAAGAGGAAAAACATCTCTTTATATAGTTTGAAAAACGAGTAGTTCATGGGCAAATTATGGAAGTAACAATCAATCAAGACCAATCAAGATACCTGGACTCCTTTAATTAAGGAGTCTAGATCAAACGGTATAGTAGAGGCAAAAATAAGGAAAAGAAATCAGTCTAATTAAGGTTGATTCTGTTAGGTTAGGGAAAAGAAACCACATAGTGCATAAATAAAGCCAAATACATAGTGTGTAATTAAGTAAAGCTAAACTAATACATTCATAAAAATAAAATAGGTTATCAGTTTGAAAAATCAATTAAGAGGATCTCAGATTCTATTAAAATCACAGGGAATCCGACATAATTAAGGAAAGCATCATATAAACATGGAAGGGATTCAAAATGATACAGAATTACAAAAGGAATACACAAGATCATGTATTTAAGGAAAACATCACAAGCATGAGATTTTTACACAAGAATCAGTACAAATCATTAGGTGAATAATCAATAAGGCAAATGTTCGGACTTATTAGACATTTAAACAACAGTCATTGATCAACACGGAGCAACACTCATAGAACAACAGAAAATTAAAAGTCACAACAATGAATTAAAGCAAGAGTCACAAAGAACACACAAATAGTCTTGTAAGAAACAAATACACATAATAAAGATCAACCTAGAAGTTTAGGGTTTCAGCATAACAGTTAAGGCAACAGGAAATCATGAGATACTCGTTTAAACACAATAGAGACGGCTAAAAATCAAAAGAAGACTTGTTTTGAAAACATGGTATAGAAACCCTAGCTTTGAAATTGTTAAAAACGAGATTTTCCGGAGAAAACCATAGAGAAACTTCATAATATTGTAAAATGTAAAACGGAACTTAAAAGAAACCCAGAAATACAAAAGGCTAGGGTTTCGTGGAACCCATAAAAGAGGGCAAACCTCAGAGATGGCATCGATTTAAGTTAGGGAAACTGCAACACTTACTCAAACGGCCGGGGAAAGCAGGCAATGGCAAGAGACCCAAAGGGAGGTGAGTGAACCGCTCCAGGCTCGTCTGAAGAGATTAAGAGGTTGCTGAATAGGTGAGAAGCAAGCGGGTGGCCAGGAGATGATAGGGAATTAGGGTGCCGGTGAGAATCCACCGGAGAAGGCGACTGGAAAACATCGGAGAAGACGAAGTCAAGAGACTTCTAGAAAGTCGTAGAGAGATAGAGAGATGAGAGAGGAACCGTCACGAAGGAAATGAGACGGAAAGGGGGAAGGGGGTTAAGTTAGAGATATTTTAGGTAACTAAAATCTAGACCGTTGATCTGATCTGATCAACGGCTCAGATTGGCTTGGGATTGGGTCGGGTATTTGATGGGGTTTGGGCTGGGTCGTTTATGGGTTACGGATGGGTTTGGGCTGGGTATAACTTAGGCTAGATTTTAAATAATAAATTGGCTATTTGTTAAATACCCATTAAAATAGATAGATAATTAAGAAAAATAGCTAATAATTAGATAAAATGAAATTAAGGCTAAATAAGTGAAATTAATGTAATTAACTAGTATTTAAAATATAAGATGACTAATTACTGAATTAAAATAACATATAATGTACAATTAAGCTATAATTGCAAAGTGATTGTAATTATAGCCAAATAATGTCAAATTGGCTAATTTGTGAAATAATAGAATCCCAATAGGTTTAAACATAAGATATAAATAACCTATTGAGTAAGAAAATGATTTAAAATTATTTATAACATCGCTTATGCATAATTATGAATATTTATGGAACATAAAAATGTTAAATAACCAAAAAAATGATTTGATAAAAATACGAAAAATTATGAAAAAATATCGATTACTGCAAAGAGTGATTCTGAAAGCTTATATGCAAGTTTAAAAATAATTTGAGGAAAATTGGGTATCAATAACTGTCCACGATCGCGTAGAGTAACCTGGAGCCCGGTCATATTTGTGCATCGCGATCGGGGAAGTCTGGTCGCGATTGTGTGAGGTGAGGAACTTATGCAGCGCGATCGCTGTCACGACCCAAATTTCCACCCTTTAGGCCGTGACTGCACCTAACGTTGAACCCGCTAGGCCAGCCAACGTGTAACTTGCAATAACAATTTAAAAATCATCTAGTATGAAATAAAATACTAATTCATCAGCCTCGATCAATTTTCATTACATTCCGAGATATTAGTGGGGCATCGAATCAACCGAACATCAATAATAAACCTTTCCCAACAATAATTCCTCCAATATCAATAATAAAAATGACAAAACTTGAATGCGAAAAAAAGAAACATAACAATCATAAGATAACGTAATTTTCCCAAAACCGGGGTGTCACAATCTCACGGACTAACTACTGGAATGCTAAATACAAGTCTG
>ML299189.1:624-12300 GCA_005239495.1 Nicotiana undulata
CACTCCTGACCTCCCGACCCCACGCGCCCCAAACGCTCTACGCGATCGCAATAAACCTCATGCGACCGCACTGCCTAACATGCTCGTTCTCTGCCATCGCGGGCATACTTATGCAATCACAGAGAGTAAGTACTGACCCCTCTCAAAATGCTCTATGCGATCGCGACTCCCTTTATGCGATCGCAGAGAGTAAAAATCTGCTGCACTGACACCAGAAAACAGCAGTTTCTCTAAGTCCAAAATGAGTCCGTTAATCACCCGAAATTAATCCCGAGCCCCTCGGTACCCCAACCAAACTTACCAACATATCCCATAACATTATTCAAACTTATTTGCACTCTAAAAACATCAAAACTAACATCAAAACTCCAAATTCTCATCCAATTCAAACCTATGATTTCTAAAAATTCCGAAACTCGCATTTGATCAAAAACCCAACCAAATCATCTCCGAATGACCTGAAATTTTGCGGACAAGTCCAAAATGACCTAACGAAGCTACATCAACTCACGAAATCCCATTCCGACCCTCTGATCAAAATCTCGCCTATCAACCGGAATTCGCCAAAATACTAAATTCGCCAATTCAAGCCTAATTCTACACCGGACATCACAAAATTATTCTGAACACACTCCTAAGTCCTAAATCACCTAACGAAGCTATCCGAACCATAAAATTCGCATTCCGAGGTCGTTTACCAATAAGTCAACTCTTAGTTGACTTTTCCCATTTTAAGGTTGTTCTTAAGGACTAAGTGACTAAATTCTCATTTAACCATTTCGATTCCAAGCCTATCAACTCTAACACATTAATAATAGAATAACCAACATATACTAAGCCACTAACAACAGTTAAAATGCAGGTTTTACGTAACGACAGACCGTGTCGTTACAGTTTAGGTATGTGCTGAAACTTGATTCTATTTCACATCTGTCATAATATAAAAAATGAAATTGTTCTCTGATTTTATCTGTTGTTTGGCGTTCGAATAATTGGATTTTGATTCAATGTTAGCATGAAATAATGGTCATCTGTTCAATGCCTAAAATCATGGTTCACTACCGATGAATCTATTAGTATTGTTTGTTTCACTAATTTTAAATTTAGCTTTAACACAAAATGAATTGCTTATGAACTTGATAACATTTCCGCAACTCATTTGATTTGAAATGTTTACCAAAGGGTAATGCAGCTAATACTTAAATTTTACCACAGAGAGATCTTCTTTTATTTTCTCACTGTATTTATTTTTCATGTGTGGTGAATGTCACAAATAAATGAACATTTTGATAGATATAGTTCTTAGATCAGAAAGTTGCATCTAACCAAGTTAATATCTTAGTAAGAAATACCTTAAAAGATAAAAAATGATAGTACTACTTCACACGTATTTCTAGTTATCAACTTTTGATGCCGAAAGAAAAGGCTCCCGAGATAGAATCTTTTATTTGGAGGGGCACCAGAATCCTTTCTTTCTTCAATTTAAACTCGTCTGAAGATTGCCGAATGCTACAGGAATTTCATACCTTCCAAAGTTTAATCGTTCTGTTATTTGCTGTAAGAAGAAACAATGATCTGTTGAGCTTCGTACACCATATGATTTTATTAATCTTTAACCAAATATAGTAGAGCAGTTTCAACACTTGTTGGCTGTGTATTTCCTAGTTAAGTTGTCTTTAAGAGATTGCCTAGCTTTATTCAAAGATTATTACCCATCAAATTTCATGGTTTCTTTTGTCGTTATCAAGTACCATTGTGCTATTTAATTACTTTCAGCTATACAAATGAATAATAGTTTGCTTCAAATAAGCAATTAAATGATCGTGACCATATTCATGATTACTTAATTCACATTCGGGTTTGCAACTCATGCTACCCTACCACAACTTCAAACTATAATAAAATTAACATATTGTGAATTGTTGGTGCATTTCATGTGGCACATTTACAATATGCCCAAAACGACAAGTGCACGCCATCGTGACTTGTTTAAGAATAATCCATATTAAAAGAGGCTAAAAATTAAAAAGCTAAAATGCACAATAGGTTCAAATATGTAATTAATCGGATAATTAGGACAAATATCGATAGTTAAGCGACCGTGCTAGAATCACGGAATCCAGGAGTGCCTAACACCTTCTCCCGGGTTAACCGAATTCCTTACCTGGATTTTTGGTTCGTAGACCATTTTAAATAGAGTCAAAAATCTCCTCGGTTTGGGATTTCAATAAATGATGTCCCGGAACACCGCAAAATTCGGGTGGCGACTCTAAAACTAAAAAATCAATCAATAAATCCCAAATCCGAATAATGTCACTTTAATTGGAAAAACTCCCTTATCCGTCCCTACCGGGAGGAAAAAGGAGGTGTGATAGCTCTGGCGACTCTGCTAGGGATTGGAACCCAGAATCTCTAGTTCAGGGTTCAAGAATTCGAGCTTAGAATAGCTATGATACTTGTCTTTCCTTATTATCTGATTTTTATATGTTTTGAACCTAATGTGCTAAATGTCGCTTTTTACCGCTTTGATATTATCTGAACTGTATATAAACTGTGTCGAAACCCTCTTCTCTCTGAGTCTTCTAAATCATCTGGGAAGTGTGCACCTAGTGCGACTTATTTTCTGTTAGACTCATATTCAAATTAAGAACGAGGTTCGAACAAGTTGCAAAGCCGGTGAAGCTTCTGTATTCCCGGGACGCTGCCCCTCCCTCGGCTCGAGTTGTCCACTCGGGTAAGCCTGGTCTAGAAAATAAACCCAGGATTTAAACTTAGAATACATAGCCTCATTCCGGATCCCTAGTAGGTGCGTTGTTTGCATCACGTGCATTTGACTTAGAGGACTCAACACAGGGGTTGGGTCCGTCTAGGACATGTGTACCCGAATAAAAGACCATCCTGATTCATCTTACGTTCTACTTGGCATCTGTTTGTTTCGGCTTGCGTGTTGACCGACTTCTAGAATAGAAAAAAAATATTAAAAAAAAGCCAAAAGAAAAACAAGAGTGAGAAGTAGGTATTCGAAAATCGAAACTCTGTCTAAAAAAAGAGAAAGAAATAAGTGAATGTTCTCAAAAGTCATGTTTCCCCGGTTCCGTCAAAACTGACCGAACTATGCGTGTCTGATTCTCACAGGATGTGAGACACGTAGGCAAAGTCTCATCGGTTCCGGCCCCCAATATTAAAAAAAATTCCTAAAAAAATATTTACCTTTAATTCCTTCTTTAGGAGTTTTTTTTTAGGAAATTCCAAACAAATAAAAATAAAAGTTTTAGAACCCAAAAATATTTTTTCATTAAAAAAAAAAGACAAATCAAAATACCAAAAAAATATTTTCTACCTTTTTATTTTCCGCAATTTTCAAAACTAAATATTCAAAAAAAACTAATGTTTCTGCTTTTTGTGGGTATGCTGCCAAAGAATGTTTCTGAACCCGAAGTCTCCTCCTTATTCTCTCAATATGGGACCATTCCATATTTGCAAATTCTCAGAGGTTCTCAGCAAACTAGTAGAGGATATGCTTTTCTGAAGTATGAGAAAAAAGAACAAGCAACTGCAGCCATAGAGGGCCTTAATGGAAAGCATACCATGGAGGGTTCAACTATCCCTTTGGTAGTCAAGTGGGCAGATACAGAAAGGGAAAGGAAGAGCACCGAGCCCGATATCTTTTCTATGCTCTTTGGGTGCTTGATCTTTTTATGGAAAGAGTTCAAAGCAACAGGGAATCGTCTTTATTTTGTCCAAGTGAGGCTCCTGGATTTGCAGATTGTTGGGGTGAAGATTTTGAGAAGCTGTATACAAAGTATGAAAGAGAGGGCATGGAGGAAAATCTTTCTGGAGCATGCACAACTACCCTTTATGTTCGAATCCATTTGGAGGAGAACATGAGGAGATTTTGTTATACTGACATAATTTTCTTTTTTGCAGGTAATGATTATGTATCTATGCTCTATGGCCTAATGGAATCCCAATTGGTGGTATTATTGCAATGCACTCAACCCAATGGAAGAAAGTTAGGAATGGGCCAATGCATAGATGCAAGGAAGAGTACTCTGCTGCCCAGTTTCAGCCTGGATTGGTACTTTTGACAATCCATTTTGAGAAGTGTTGACATGTTTTATAGAGGTAAACCAATACACAGCAACACTTCAATGATAAATTAAAGGAACAAGCACTAATCAAGACACATATCGACAAAGTAAGGAACAAATATATAGCATCCAAATGGACTAGTTCATCTACGTGCAAAATTGCTACAGGGGTGGAACTAGTCTGCATAAGAGGGAAATAACAAAGTTTGGGAGCAGGAATGCACTTTTCATATGGGCAGAAAATCGAGCTAAAATGTTTCTTCTTGTGTGCTTGCATCTACATGTTTGAATTTGGGTAAAATGCTACCAACGCATAGAGACACTGCCAGTGCACCTGTATTTGTTCTCCTGGATTCTCTGTATCCATATCGTTTAAGTACACAAATAGTTCATATTCCCTTATCATAATGTTTGTCGAAGCGTGTTGCTGAAGAGTAGTACATTGAAGAATCTGGGGTGGTGACTTTTGTATAATATCAGTGAACCATTACTCTTTTGATGGTATAATGAGATGGACTCTTGACCGGACAATAATGATGTACTCCATTTTTCATTTTTTTACTGCTTATTTGAGCACTATATATTTCTCCTGATAATGAGTGTAACAGGTCCAAATCCATAATTGACTTGATTATTAGTTATCAGGTTGTCGCGGTCTCATTTTACTATGGCCTGTTTAGTGAGCTCGTATAATGTACCAAAAGCATAATGGGTATTCCTCCTCTTAGGGGAGGAAATAGTAATGGGGGAAGTGTATGATCTGAACTCTGTTATTGTGGAATGAGGTTCCAAAACATACTGGTAGCCAGACAAGGACAAAGCAACAGAAGCATCACTTGGTGCTAAAGGAAGGCACAAAAGCGAGAAATTTTTAAAATGAGTCCAGGTATACATTAACGAAGAAGCATCTACTGCTTAAAAGAAGCTGGAAAAACTTCAGGACCGGGAACAAGTTGACAAGCCATTCATTAGGAAACAAATGAAGATAGGTTCCCTGAACGTGAAAGAAGTGGAAGAACAATTGTAAATGTTAAAAATTTGGAATTTGCCTATGAGGATAAGGTCCTTTTCAAGAACGCAAATTTGACAATTGAGAAAGAGAGAGAGAGAGAGAGAAAGAGAGAGAGAAGAGCTTTTTGGGAGAGAAATGTCGCAAGCAGAGGAAGACAAGAAGCCCAACGACGATCAAGTTCACATCAATCTCAAAGTCAAAGGCCAGGATGAGAACGAGGTCTTTCTCCGAATAAATAAAAGCACTCAGCTAAAAAACAATGATGAATGCATATTGTGACAGGCAGTCAGTTGATTTCAATCCAATTGCCTTCTTGTTTGATGGTCGTCGTCTTCGTGGGGAGCAGACTCCAGATGAGCTGGAGATGGAATATGGTGATGAAATTGATGCAATGTTTTCTGAATCTTCTACCGTTTGTTAATGGTCATATTAGTATGTGTTTTCATGATCTCGAACGTAAATGTAATGGGCTTTTTATAACTTTATAACCCGTATAATATAATGAATATGACCCTGTTTGCTTCAGTTAAAAAAAAGAGTCAAAACTCCAAAAACATTTTCTAAAGGTCTTTATTTCAAAAAAAAAAAAAATTCAATCAAAAATCAAAATCCAAATACAGGTTTCCTCTATCTTGAAATATTTTTACAAAAATTAAAAAAAATAAAATTTAAAGAAAAGAAAATTAAATCAAAGCCCAAAAGAGAAAAATTCTTACTTTTTTTAGAAATATTTCTTTCAAACATTTTCAAAGCAAAATAATAGAAAAAGAGCCAAAATATTTTTCTTCTTCTTTTAAAGCCCTTCTTTCAAAAAAATTCAAAAATTTAAAATAATAAAAAATTAAAAAAAAAAGTGTTTTTCTTTTTGTAAAAGCTTTTGTGGCCTAAGTTGTTTTTTTTTTTTAAAAGAGAGAAAAAGAAAAAAAAAAGAGTTAGCTTGTTTACTTCATTCTCAATCTTCCTGAACTACGCAAGATCTGATTCATGCGGCGTCATGATACAAAGGCAATCCCCATCGGATTCGATCATAGCCATAAACAAATTGAGTGAAAAAATAAATAAGAGAGAATAAAGTAAGCGAAAGAACAGAGTGACAAAAAATAAGTAAGAAAAACAAAGAGCGAAAATAACAAAAAAGAGAAAGGAAAAGAAACCGAGATATGAAGTAAAAAAAAGAGAAGAGGGAGAGATAAAATTTGAAAGGGACATTTAAAGTCTGGGATAAAACATGCAATCATTCAAATACATGGTAGAAGCATTTTGACTGTTAGGTGCATTGCATTCCAACATGCGATTTCCTATAAACTAACAAGGTTGTTTGGTGTGAAAATTAGCCAGGTTTTGGTGGTTGGTTTTGTTGGTGGTCTAGCCTCTCATCTTCACAAGATCAAAAGGCAGAGATGTCCTCTGCAATCAATCTACCAGTCATCGGTCCTGTGGATAGCCCGACATCGGCTATTCCGCAGCTGGAATCAGCAACTACTGAAGAAAATAGAATGTTGCGTTTCCGCATGTTGGAAATGTGGGACGCCTGGTCTAACGGCAGGGACCAACCAAGTGTAATATCTAGTTTTCTTAAGTTGATTCCCAGTTCAGATGGGATTTCCAACATCCTTGTGTCCAACTCACTCTTCCCATGTGGCCGCCTTCTAGTGCCGCCTAATGGCCCCAAAATGCCTTTTGTGGATCACCCCCAGGCATCGGATTCAAGGGCACAACCAGCCATGTTGGCTGCACCATCAGTCTCCACTACGGCACATCCAACAGTTCCCAAGCCAAACTATTACCCTCAACACCCGCAATATGAGTCCCCCATGGGTCAGCAAAGAACAATAAGAAACCCTGAGAAATGGCTCGGAAGATGAGAAGCCTAGAGCAAAGCTTAAATAACATACAGGGTTTGAGTGGTCAGAAGAGTCTCTCCTACTCTGATCTATGCATATTTCCACATGTTCACCTTCCAATTGGTTTCAAGACGCCAAAGTTTGAAAAATATGACAGACACGGAGATCCGATCGCTCACTTAAAGCGATATTGTAACCAGTTGAGGGGTGCAGGTGGAAAAGATGAGTTGCTAATGGCCTATTTTGGAGAAAGCCTCACCGGGATCGCTTATGAATGGTTTATGGATCAAGAATTACTCATTGGCATGTATGGGATGATTTTGCCCGAGACTTTGTCAGCCAGTTCCAGTATAATGGGGACATCGCTCCCGACAGGAACTCTTTGTCTAATTTGAAAAAGAAAACTGCAGAAAGCTTTCACGAATATGCTGTCAAATGGCATGACCAAGCTGCCAGGGTAAAGCCTCTAATGGATGAAGCAGAAATGGTTACGGTCTTCCTACAGGCCTAGGAGGCAGACTACTTCCAGAACATGATGTCTGCTATGGGTAGATCGTTCGCCGAGGCTATCAAAATTGGGGAGATGGTCGAAAATGGTTTGAAAACGGGCCAAATCTTGAGCCAAGTTGCTTTTAAGGCTGCATCACTGGCCGTTCAGAATAGTTCCGGGGTTTTGATAAGCAGAAACGGAATAGAAGAGGGAGCTATGATGGCTTCTAACTCGAAGGGGGCCCGCAGGGCCTTTAACCAATAATCGCAAACCAATGGGGACAACCCCCCCAAAAAAGGAGTTTTCCACGCGGCGATCTTTATTTGAAATATGAGCCGCTAAAATTTTTATATATGCTTCCTAAAGTCCCACAACACTATTATCCCCATCAAGATGATGCTGCATATGCCGTGGCACCGCCTCCCTATGCGGTGATGAACGCAGAATCTTATACGCGACCACAATATTATACTCGAAGCCGAGCTCCACTTCCCAGAAATGCCCATCCTTACCAAACTCCATATAATCCCCAATCAAATGTTTCCCAATACAACCTCGCCCAAGAGAGCCTTTCAAAAAGAATAAGTTCACCCCTATTGGTGAATCATACTCTAGTTTGTTCCAAAGGTCGTTCAGGGCAGGTCTGCTGTAGCCAGTGACCCTAAATCGGCCAACCCCGAATCCCCCTCACACCAAGCTGATGCTAGATGTGAATACCACTCTGGAGCAGTGGGGCATGACACTGAAGATTTTTGGACTCTTAAAAGAGCAGTGGAAGACCTCATCGAGGTCCAAGCAATAGTGCTTAGGGATGAAGAAGACCCTAATTTGATGAACAATCCCCTGCCTGCTCACACTAGGCCAGTAGTCGGAATAATTTGTGAAGATGAAGAATTTGATCCAGCACTGAAAGCCATTGCCGAGAAAGAAGAAAAGCCAAAAAACGGTCACCAAGCCTGAAAGTTCCCCCCATTAAATGCGAGTCTTGGTAGCCAGTCTTGCTATCCTTTCTGCGTCCGGATTATCTCAGGGTGTGATCCGGATGTTTTACTTTATTGTCTTACTTTTCGATGTAAACCCTTCTATCTTTAAACTTAAAAAAAAATCAAAAAAGAAGAAAAAGAAAAATCAAATGGAATTAATATTTCATTTTCCAAGAATATCTCCTTTTATCTCCTTTCTTAATCTTGTCTCTTTTCTTATTCTACTTTTAGTTCTGTTTAAATGCATATTTCTATAACATGACATACTTGTGGACTTCATGCCCAGATCCTAAAACGCTGTCAGACTTAGAAATAATGAATCAAGGATCAGAATGCAAATGAAGTTAGATCAAGGAAATAAAATAATGAATCAGAACAACCAAAGGAAAATTTATTTAAATTGGAAAGGTCCATACATTACTACAAGAGTACTGTCAAAAGAGTGTGTCGTGCTTGGGGCTCGAAGAAAACGTCCATGAAATAACTCTCAACACAGGTGCAGTCAAAATGTACTATCTTTGATCTTCCATATATTTTCAAATGTACTCCGGTTGGGATGACGAATACTTTCATTCTCGCTATCCAAACACCATCAACCCTTTTTGCAAACCCTTTGAGTCGGTTACTCTTATTTGATTACCTTCTTTGGAACCTGAAAGTGTTATTGAAAAAAAAGAAGAGAAAAAAGCAACAAAAAGAGAAAAAAAAAAATGAAAAAAAAGAACAAGGAAAGCAAAAGAAAGAGAAAACAAAACAAAACAGAGGAAAAACAAAACAAATATCAAAAACAGAAAACAAAAGTTCCTTGAACTACGTTTGACTTGATTCTGAAAGGATACGTAGGCAGCCTCTCTCTGGGGTTCAGTCGCACCAAAATAAAATTCCACATTTTCCCAACAGTTTAAGCTGGGGAAAATGTCATGATATTTCCGGCGATGTTGCCGCCTAAAAGGTTCCAAAGTTGTAATTCAATACGAATTCTTTTCCCGAAAACCCTGTTCAAGTCCTTCCGATCAATTGGAAAAGATGTCTAAATTTGGAGGATACAGTTGTTTGGATATGATACAAGCAAATGAGAGAAGTTAAAAATGAGAGAGTCTTATCGGTGAAAACCCACACAGGCGCCGTGAGGCGACGTTTAGAAGAGAAATTAAAATCAGAGAGTCTTATCGGTGAAAACCCACATGGGCGCCGTGAGGCGACATCAAGCAGAGAAATTGAAAGTGAGAGTCTTGTTAGTGAAAACTCGCAAAGAGAACTACGAGGCAATGGTGAGAAGAGAAATAAGAGAGGTTAGTTGGCAAAAACCCGCAAAGGGCGCCACTGATCGAAAAGGATAATGGGTCACTGACATGGACACAGTCTAGAGCAAGGTTTCTCAATCTCGAGGTGATGGTTGTGATGAATTTCTGAGAGTCGGACAGTTTACACAGATCAGGCATCCATCCCAAAAGGCATGTCATGTTCATTGAATCCGCATGCACTCCAGATAAGTACTTCCTTCCTTTCCCCAAAAGGGATACCTCTTGCTTAAATTCATTGTCCATTCTATCATTTATTCTCTTTTGAATACCTTTCGGTCTAACTGTGTTCCGAAATTAAGGCAAAGAAAGGATGGCAAGACTGATTTACAAGTTTCTCATTTGATACAGGCTAGCATGTAAAAAGGCACCCAGCCTCGCCAGGGGCATCAATTCGATCTCGACTAGCCATAGCGGCCGATGCTTCAAACTCATAACCCTTGAAAGGAAAAAATCAAATTGAAGTTCCTGTAAGGGCAAATGAAAATTGAAAGGTTAAGTCCCACGTGGCTAACCATCTCGGCAAAAGTTTAAAAAGTCGAAGTACTCCAAATGCGTTGAAGTGGAAAATTAAAGGCCAATGAAGGCGAAATAAAGTTGGAAAGGTTAAGTCCCACGCGACTAGCCATTGCAGAAAATCTGAGGAGCCTGAATCTTACCAATTCTCCGAAAACCCTAAAAGGAAAAGCAAGTGAAAGGCCTACAAAGGCAAAATAAATTCGAAATGTTGGGTCCCATGCGACCGATTGCCATGTTAAAATCTGGAAAGCTAGGGTCCCTAGGTTTAGACATGAAACCCAATCCCCAGCAAGCAGGCAAGCGGTTGAGATCTTCATTAAAGGGGACGAGATCAAGCAGTTGAAATAATCAAGGCCGCAAAACCAACCACTGTTTCAAACTAACAAATTGTTCTTTGTTTGAAAATAGGAAACAGGTGCAACTCGAAAGCAATCATGCAAAAAGCAGGTGCAACCAAAAGAAATTGCGCAAGGGCTAGAAGGAGCTCTGCAGCATTGACTTGTGATGACCCAAAAGGTCATCTTATGTAATTTAAGCTATATCTGTGTTCCGAGGCTCCGAGAGCCTCCATTAGTCTCACCTCGTTATGCGTGCGCAGCCCGAGCGTGTAGCCGGGAAACTATTATGTGAAAAGTTGATGAAAATGAGTTTGATAATTAATGAATGAATATAGTTGACTTTAGTCAACATTTCTGGTATACGGACCCGGACCCGTGATTCGACGGTCCCGGAGGGTCCGTAGGAAAATATGGGACTTGGGAATATGCTCGGAATCGAATTCCGAGGTCCCAAGCCCGAGAAATGAATTTTTAAAGAAAATTATTTTCTGAAATAATAAAGGATTCTGAAAATGAATAATTACGTGAAAACCGTGTTGCCGGGCCCGTATTATGGTTCCGGAGCCCGGAACATGTTTATTATATGTTATGTGACTTATCTGTGAAATTTGGTGTAAAACGGACTTGAAATGAGTGGTTTCGGATAAAAAATGAGACTTTGAGGTTTTAAAGAACTAGAAATGTGGCTTGGAAAGTAGTGTTATGTTCCCGAGGTTCGAATGAGATTCCGAGACCGGGAATAGTTCCGTGGTGTTAATTATAACTTGTCTGCAAAGTTTGAAGTCGTTCCGAGCAGTTTAGGCCGGTTCGGCGTAATGAAGTGAATTCTAGAATTCTAAAGTTCTTAAGTTTGATTAATTGGATTTGGAGGTTTTATTATGTGTTTTTGATGATATTTTGATGATTTAAAAGATTGGACAGGTTCGTATGATGTTTCGGGAGTCGTGTGTGTTTTTGGTGTTGAGCCCCGAGGGCTCGAGTGAGTTTCGGGTAGCTAACGGTGTGTAAAAAGTTAGAAAATCTGGTGTGATGTTACAGACTTCTGGTGTCTGGTGTTTCCTTCACTGCGATCGCAGCTATTGATTCGCGATCGCATAG
>ML299191.1:0-36481 GCA_005239495.1 Nicotiana undulata
ACATCACCCTTCGTGCTTTTACTCTCTTCCTCACAATGCAATGTAATCAAATATCATAGCACGGTATCACCCTTCGTGCTTTACACTCTTCCTCACTACGCAAAGTAATCAAATATCATGGCACGACATCACCCTTCGTGCTTTTACTCTCTTCCTCACAATGCAATGTAATCAAATATCATGGCACGGCATCACCCTTCGTGATTTACACTCTTCCTCACTATGCAATATAATCAAATATCATGACACGGCATCACCCTTCGTGCTTTACACTCTTCCTCACCAAACAATAACAGATGCAATGGAAAGGAGTACAACATAGTGGAAATAAGCGGTTCAAACACCCGGCAAGGGAAAAACATCAATTAGTAGCTCAACAAATGCCCGGCAAGGGTCTTAGCTATATCCAAATACCTCAATCACGTACTCTACACTTGTATTTTCATTCGTATCAACACTTCTCAAACTCAACAACCACTACTAATTGCTAAACAATCAAGAATAAATTACCAAGTAAAGACAATCTCATAATATGCTAAACATGGAGGAAATACTGCAATTTCTATCAAAATAGACTCACGGGCATGCTTGACACACATTGCATAGGTACTCGTCACCTCACCTATGAAATGAACATGATAATCACTTAGCACATAGCAAATAATACATATTCCCTCACCAAAGTTAGGCAAGACACTTACCTCGGTCCAAAGTATAGCAATCAACCCTCTAGGACCGTCTTTCCTTTATAATCCGACTCCGAAACAACGATATCTAGGCATAATTAATTTAATAATATCAATAAAGACTCAACAACACAATCCCATAGATATTACATTAAAATAACAATCATAAAGATAAAGTAACTTAAATATCTTATATTAATTTCTTGCTCTGTCGCTAAAAAAATATAACTTAAATATATATTTACTATGCATTACATTAAAATAACAATCATAAAGATAAAGTAATTTTAATTGACTCTGATTACTTATTCTACTTATAATTTTAATGAAATCAAATTACAATTTATAATAGATATTACATAATTTAAGTTATAGCTAAAACCATTAAAAAATTATATAATAAAAAGTATTGAATTGAGGAGGAAATCGAAAATTCAAGGGCAAAAAAGGTATTGTGTAGGATAAAGGGGGGAGAACGATTATTGTTCAAAGTTGAGGGGGGAGTTTGATTTTTAACACAAAGTTGGGGAGGGTAAATGATTTTTACCCTAAAAGAAGAGGCAAAAGCACAATATTAAGACAAGTGGCATAACCACAAAAAGCTAAGTGGCATTAGGACAAAACAAACTAACTTTCTAACTAAAAATCCATTTAAATTTTAAATTTTAAATTAATTGGTTGGTTACTCTATTTTAATTAATAAATATAGATACCTTATAATTAGCTATATTAAAAAAACGAAAATATTAAAAAAAAAAATTACTCATTCTAATTGGGGAGTAGTTTCAAGTTGGAGTTTTAAAGTTATTTTAAAATTTTAAAAAAAGAAAAAATTAAATTAGCTACAATAAAAAGCGAAAATATTAATAATAATAATAATAAAAACTACCTATTCAAGTTTTGGAATAATTTCAAGATGGGATCATAAAATTATTTTAAAATAAAAAACGAAAATAAAGTAATACAAACTTGCCAATTTAATTTGGGGAGTAGTTCTAATATGGTAGTCTCTCTCTTTAAAATAACTTTCAATTCAAATAAAAAATACAAGAAGTAAAATATTTTTCAAGTGGCATTCAAACTGGGGAGTAGTTTCAAGTCGGAGTATTAAAATTATTTTAAAACTAAAATCTATATATAATAAAAGGAGAGGCAAAAGCACAATATTAAGACAAGTGGCATAACCACAAAAAGTCAAGTGGCATTAGGACAAAACAAACTAACTTTCTAACTAAAAAACTTTTTGAATTTTAAATTTTGAATTAATTGGTTGGTTACTCTATTTTAATTAATAAATATAGATACCTTATAATTATCTATTTTAAAAAAACGAAAATACTAAAAAATATAACTACTCATTCTAATTGGGGAGTAGTTTCAAGTTGGAGTTTTAAAGTTATTTTAAAATTTTAAAAAAAGAAAAAATTAAATTAGCTACAATAAAAAGCGAAAATATTAATAATAATAATAATAAAAACTACCTATTCAAGTTTTGGAATAATTTCAAGATGGGATCATAAAATTATTTTAAAATAAAAAACGAAAATAAAGAAATAAAAAATTGCCAACTCAAACTGGGGTGTGGTTTCAATTTGAAATTTTAAAATTATTTTAAAATAAAAAACGAAAATAAAGTAATACAAACTTGCCAATTTAATTTGGGGAGTAGTTCTAATATAGTAGTCTCTCTCTTTAAAATAACTTTCAATTCAAATAAAAAATACAAGAAGTAAAATATTTTTCAAGTGGCATTCAAACTGGGGAGTAGTTTCAAGTCGGAGTATTAAAATTATTTTAAAACTAAAATCTATATATAATAAAAGGAGAGGCAAAAGCACAATATTAAGACAAGTGGCATAACCACAAAAAGTCAAGTGGCATTAGGACAAAACAAACTAACTTTCTAACTAAAAAACTTTTTGAATTTTAAATTTTGAATTAATTGGTTGGTTACTCTATTTTAATTAATAAATATAGATACCTTATAATTATCTATTTTAAAAAAACGAAAATACTAAAAAATATAACTACTCATTCTAATTGGGGAGTAGTTTCAAGTTGGAGTTTTAAAGTTATTTTAAAATTTTAAAAAAAGAAAAAATTGAATTAGCTAAAATTTAATTTGAAATTTTAATTGGGGTGTGGTTTCAATTGAAATTTTAAAATTATTTTAAAATAAAAAATGAAAATAAAGTAATACAAACTTGCCAATTTAATTTGGGGAGTAGTTTTTTATAATATGGTAGTCTCTCTCTCTTTAAAATAACTTTCAATTCAAATAAAAAATACAAGAAGTAAAATATTTTTCAAGTGGCATTCAAACTGGGGAGTAGTTTCAAGTCGGAGTATTAAAATTATTTTAAAACTAAAATCTATATATAATAAAAGGAGAGGCAAAAGCACAATATTAAGACAAGTGGCATAACCACAAAAAGTCAAGTGGCATTAGGACAAAACAAACTAACTTTCTAACTAAAAAACCATGTGAATTTTAAATTTTGAATTAATTGGTTGGTTACTCTATTTTAATTAATAAATATAGATACCTTATAATTAGCTATATTAAAAAAACAAAAATACTAAAAAAAATAACTACTCATTTTAATTGGGGAGTAGTTTCAAGTTGGAGTTTTAAAGTTATTTTAAAACTTTAAAAAAAGAAAAAATTAAATTAGCTAAAATTTAATTTGAAATTTTAATTGGGGTGTGGTTTCAATTGAAATTTTACAATTATTTTAAAATAAAAAATGAAAATAAAGTAATACAAAATTGCCAATTTAATTTGGGGAGTAGTTTCTTTCTAATATAGTAGTCTCTCTCTCCCTCTCTTTAAAATAACTTTCAATTCAAATAAAAAAATATAGATACCTTATAATTAGCTATATAAAAAAATGAAAATACTAAAAAAAATAACTACTCATTCTAATTGGGGAGTAGTTTCAAGTTGGAGTTTTAAAGTTATTTTAAAATTTAAAAAAAATAAAAAATTAAATTAGCAACAATAAAAAAACAAAAATATTAATAATAATAAAATAACTACCTATTCAAGTTTTGGAATAATTTCAAGATGGGATCATAAAATTATTTTAAAATAAAAAATGAAAATAAAGAAATAAAAAATTGCCAACCCAAACTTGGGAGTGGTTTCAATTTGAAATTTTAAAATTATTTTAAAATAAAAAATGAAAATAAAGAAATAAAAAATTGCCAACCCAAACTTGGGAGTGGTTTCAATTTGAAATTTTAAAATTATTTTAAAATAAAAAATGAAAATAAAGAAATAAAAAATTGCCAACCCAAACTTGGGAGTGGTTTCAATTTGAAATTTTAAAATTATTTTAAAATAAAAAACGAAAATAAAGTAATACAAACTTGCCAATTTAATTTGGGGAGTAGTTTCTTTCAATATGGTAGTCTCTCTCTCTTTAACATAACTTTCAATTCAAATAAAAAATACAAGAAGTAAAATATTTTTCAAGTGGCATTCAAATTGGGGAGTAGTTTCAAGTCGGAGTATTAAAATTATTTTAAAACTAAAATCTATCTATCTATCTATATATAATAAAAGGAGAGGCAAAAGTACAATATTAAGACAATAAAAGGAGAGTCAAAAGTACAATATTAAGACAAGTGGTATAACCACAAAAAGCCAAGTGGCATTAGGACAAAACTAACTAACTTTCTAACTAAAAAATCATGTGAATTTTAAATTTTGAATTAATCGGTTGGTTACTCTATTTTAATTAATAAATATAATTGGGGAGTAGTCTCAAGTTGGAGTTTTAAAGTTATTTTTAAATTTTAAAAAAAGAAAAAATTAAATTAGCTACAATAAAAAAGCGAAAATATTAATATAAAAAAAAACTACTTATTCAAATTGTGTAATAATTTCAAGATGGGATCATAAAATTATTTTAAAATAAAAAACAAAAACAAAAAATAAAATATTGCCAACTGACATTGGGATGTGGTTTCAATTTGAAATTTTAATATTATTTTAAAATAAAAAACGAAAATATAGTAATGCAAAATTACCAATTTAATTTGGGGAGTAGTTTCTTTCTAATAGAGTAGTCTTTCTCTTCCTCTTTTTAAAATAACTTTCAATTCAAATAAAAAATATAGATACCTTATAATTAGTTATATTAAGAAAACGAAAATACTAAAAAATAACTACTCATTCTAATTGGGGAGTAGTTTCAAGTTGGAGTTTTAAAGTTATTTTAATATTTTTTTAAAAAAGAAAAAATTAAATTAGCTATAATAAAAAAATAAAAATATTAATAATAAAAACAATCTACCTATTCAAGTTGTGGAATAATTTCAAGATGGGATCATAAAAAATTTTAAAACAAAAAATGAAAATAAAGAAATAAAAAATTGCCAACTCAAATTCGGGTGTGGTTTCAATTTGAAAATTTAAAATTATTTGAAAATAAAAAAAGAAAATAAAGTAATATAAAATTGCCAATTTAATTTGGGGAGTAGTTTCTTTCTAATATAGTAGTCTCTCTCTTTAAAATAACTTTCAATTCAAATAAAAGGTACAAAAAATAAAATATTTTTCAAGTGGCATTCAAACTAGGGAGTAGTTTCAAGTCGGAGCATTAAAATTATTTTAAAACTAAAAACAAAAAATAAGAAAAAATTAATTACTTTATTTAAATTTTTAATAAACTATAAAATATGAAAACTAATCAAATCTATATATATATATATATATAGATATATATATATATATAGATTAAAGCAAAAAAGTTTGCCTTCTCATTTAGCCAAGTGGCAAGTTATTAGAAAGCCACATGGCAACTTAATTTATTAAAAATTTAAATTGTAACAGATTTTTCGGCCTACAAACAATCAATCTCCCACATTTATTTCCTCTATTTTTGTAAAATTTTCATTAGTTAATATTAAAAAATACTAAATTGTAAAAAGTATCGTGTGATTAGCAGGCTTCCTAAAAAATTGTGTTTCATACCATATTTACTATGTTATCTCTTTGTCTTCCTAAAAACATTTTCATTTCTCCCCATTTAGCGCCATCCGTTTAATCTCACTTGCTCACTGAAGATGAGAAGATACTCATCAACAAGAAACAATGTAATATTTATAAAATCATAAGCAGGCTAACACTTCCTCATATCTGAATCTTTATTATCTAAAATTGAGGGAATACTATAAAGAAAAGATTTATAATTTTCTAGCAGCTATTAAATTTTATCATCTCCAACCAAAATCCAATTTGAGATATGTTTGTGCAGATGACTTTCCTTCTTAATTTTAGATATAAACCATAAATTACTTGTTTGGAATTCAAATTTCTATTTGCCCTTATATTTTATGGGTTGAATCACACATTTTCCGACTCTTTTTATGAAAATAACATCTTTTTCATAAAGTTAATGCCTTAAATTAGTTGCTTGAAATTACAATTTTTATTTGCCTTTTTAATGGGTTGAATCACACATTCTTAAAAAATTTACGAAAATTTTCGTTTTCATAAAGTTAATGCCCTTAACCACACGTAAGTTGTTTCTTATTTATAGCAAGTAAAAAGATTGTGTGAATATATAGTATATACTATACATATATATAACAATTGATTTTTTTTAATTTAGTTAATTACTACTTAGTGTTTGTCTTCAGCATATATATATATATATATATATATATGCTGAAGACAAACACTAAGTAGTAATTAACTAAATTAAAAAAAATCAATTGTTATATATATGTATAGTATATACTATATATTCACACAATCTTTTTACTTGCTATAAATAAGAAACAACTTACGTGTGGTTAAGGGCATTAACTTTATGAAAACGAAAATTTTCGTAAATTTTTTAAGAATGTGTGATTCAACCCATTAAAAAGGCAAATAAAAATTGTAATTTCAAGCAACTAATTTAAGGCATTAACTTTATGAAAAAGATGTTATTTTCATANACACGTTCCAGACCGTGACAAACCAGACAACATCGTCTCCCTTGAATTAATTATTCAAGATGAAAAAGTGCATTATTGTTTAGTTGCACTTATTTTTTTCAGTAATTCGATTACAATCTCCATTTTCTGATTTGTTCTATGGAATTTATTATGTCATGTGTATATTTAATCAACTGCAATTTCAATTTTTATGGTCTATATGGAGATATTTTACTTATTCTATAATAAAAAGGCAAATTTTTTTAATTTGTTTATCAGTAGCAAAGTAAGCAAGTGTTCGCCAAGGCCTAAACTATGTTCAAACGCCTGTTTGTAAATGAAGAAAATAATCTTTATATACTTGAAATCAGTTATTTGAACAATATATGCCATAAAAATTGTATTATGAGTTATTTTAGAAAGGCAGACATTCACATATTATGTTTTAACATTAGTGCTTGGTTGTTTAATATAATCTAAGGCAACACTGTACAACTGAGTATTTGCCTGACTCAATATTTACGAATTATCTTTCTCTAGGGCAATCGGATTTATGCGACTGTCGACCGGTCTCTTATATGTATGTTCCAAAGATAGAGGAATTGAGTTTGTACTTTATGAAGAACTTTAAGGTTGGACCAAATAATATGAAAATTAAATACACGCGACATCAATTGAAGTTGGCATTTACTCATAAAACGACTGTAAAGAAATCAAATGATCAGCTTTTTGGTATGAGTATCTTCGACTTAAGACCTTTTGAGTATCCGGTAAATAAACTTGATGTTTATGGAACTTTTCGGTAAGTATTCCTTTCGCATTTCTTTATTTGAATGTCTTATCAACTTTATCATGACTATTATTTTACCATATTTTAGAAGTCATAAGAGAGGTTGTAAGTTATGGTGAAGTAAAATCACATGCTAAGGTGTAAGACCAAAACTTTTATAAATATAGAACTTGAAGATCATGAGTAAGATTGCGTTTATGACTTTACTTTGTTATTTATATTAACAAGATTACTTATAGCCATCTAATTAAGTTGTTATGTAATTTATGTAGGAGGAATAATATTTCGGCAATATTTTGGGGAGAATTCGTAGACCAGATCTTACGGGATTTCCCCATCAACCAGTCATAGTTATGCGGCTGATAAAAGCTCACAAAATTATAAGTACTTGCTAATTCAATAATAAAAATAAAAAAGATCAATAATTTATTTAATTACTATATAATCTGTGTCCTTTAATTTTTATAGATTGTATTATATTTCTGCACACTATATTAATTAATAAAATATAACTAATATTTATTAAGTTAATATGATATATTAGATCATAATTTATAAGATTAATATTCTGTCAAATTATCCGCGCATCGCGCGGGTTCTTATACTAGTATATAATAAAAGGAGAGACAAAAGCACAATTTTAAGATAAGTGGCATAACCACAAAAAGCCAAGTGGCATTAGGACAAAACAAACAAACTAACTTTCTAACTAAAAAACTTTTTGAATTTTAAATTTTGAATTAATTGGTTGGTTACTCTATTTTAATTAATAAATATAGATACCTTATAATTATCTATTTTAAAAAAACAAAAATACTAAAAAATATAACTACTCATTCTAATTGGGGAGTAGTTTCAAGTTGGAGTTTTAAAGTTATTTTAAAATTTTAAAAAAAGAAAAAATTAAATTGCTACAATAAAAAAACAAAAATATTAAAGGAGAGGCAAAAGCACAATATTAAGACAAGTGGCATAACCACAAAAAGCCAAGTGGCATTAGGACAAAACAAACAAACTAACTTTCTAACTAAAAAACCTTTTGAATTTTGAATTTTGAATTAATTGGTTGGTTACTCTATTTTAATTAATAAATATAGATACCTTATAATTATCTATTTTAAAAAAACAAAAATACTACAATTAATAACTACTCATTCTGATTGGGGAGTAATTTCAAGTTGGAGTTTTAAAGTTATTTTAAAATTTTAAAAAAAGAAAAAATTGAATTAGCTACAATAAAAAAATGAAAATATTAATAATAAAAAAAACTACTTATTCAAGTTGTGGAATAATTTCAAGATGGGATCATAAAATTATTTTAAAATAAAAATAAAAATAATGAAATAAAAAATTGCCAACTCAAATTGGGGTGTGGTTTCAATTTAAAAATTTAAAATTATTTTAAAATAAAAAACGAAAATAAAGTAATACAAAATTGCCAATTTAATTTGGGGAGTAGTTTCTTTCTAATATAGTAGTCTCTCTCTCTTTAAAATAACTTTCAATTCAAATAAAAAATATAAATACCTTATAATTAGCTATATTAAAAAATGAAAATAAATAACTACTCATTCTAATTGGGGAGTAGTTTCAAATTGGAGTTTTAAAATTATTTTAAAAATTTTAAAAATTTTAAAAAAGAAAAAATTTAAATTAGCTACAATAAAAAAACAAAAATATTAATAAATAAAACAAACTACCTATTCAAGTTGTGGAATAATTTCAAGATGGGATCATAAAATTATTTTAAAATAAAAAATGAAAATAAAGAAATAAAAAATTGCCAACTCAAATTGGGGTGTGGTTTCAATTTGAAATTTTAAAATTATTTTAAAATAAAAAATGAAAATAAAGTAATAAAAAATTGATAATTTAATTTGGGGAGTAGTTTCTTTCTAATATAGTAGTCTCTCTCTTTAAAATAACTTTCAATTCAAATAAAAAATACAAGAAGTAAAATATTTTTCAAGTGGCATTCAAACTGGGGAGTAGTTTCAAGTCGGAGTATTAAAATTATTTTAAAACTAAAAACAAAAAATAAGAAAAAATTAAATTACTTTATTTAAATTTTTAATAAACTACAAAATATGAAAACTAATCAAATAAGTATCACAGTAAAAAAGAATGTACAATATTAAGACAAGTTGCATAACCACAAAAAGCCAAGTGGCATTAGGATAAAACAAACTAACTTTCTAACTAAAAAACCATTTGAATTTTAAATTTTGAATTAATTGGTTGGTACTCTATTTTAATTAATAAATATAAATACCTTATAATTAGCTATATTAAAAAAATGAAAATACTAAAAAAAAAAAAACTACTCATTCAATTGAGGAGTAGTTTCAAGTTGGAGTTTTAAAGTTATTTCAAAATTAAAAAAATAAAAATAAATTAGCTACAATAAAAAACGAAAATATTAATAATAAAAAAAATTACCTATTCAAGTTGTGGAATAATTTCAAGATGTGATTATAAAATTATTTTAAAATAAAAAACAAAAATAAAGAAATACAAAATTGCCAACTCAAATTGGGGTGTTGTTTCAATTTGAAATTTTAAAATTATTTTAAAATAAAAAATAAAAATAAAGTAATACAAAATTGCTAATTTAATTTGGTGAGAAGTTTCTTTCTAATATAGTAGTCTCTCTCTCTCTTTAAAATAACTTTCAATTCAAATAAAAAATATAGATACCTTATAATTAGCTATATTAAAAAACTAAAATAAATAACTACTCATTCTAATTGGGGAGTAGTTTCAAGTTGGAGTTTTAAAGTTATTTTAAAATTTTAAAAAATAAAAAAATAAATTAGCTACAATAAAAAAATGAAAATATTAATAATAAAAACAAACTACCTATTCAAGTTGTGGAATAATTTCAAGATGGGATCATAAAATTATTTTAAAATAAAAAACAAAAATAAAGAAATAAAAAATTGCAACTCAAATTGGGGTGTGGTTTCAATTTGAAAATTTAAAATTATTTTAAAATAGAAAATAAAAATAAAGTAATACAAGATTGCCAATTTAATTTGGGGAGTAATTTCTTTCTAATATAGTAGTCTCTCTCTTTAAAATAACTTTCAATTCAAATAAAAAATACAAGAAGTAAAATATTTTTCAAGTGGCATTCAAACTTCGGAGTAGTTTCAAGTCGGAATATTAAAATTATTTTAAAACTAAAAATAAAAAATAAGAAAAAATTAAATTACTTTATTTAAATTTTTAATAAACTACAAAATATGAAAACTAATCAAATAAGTATCACAGTAGAAAAGAATATACGAAGATAGGGGGATAGAGAAAATTTTATGATATTTACATTTTAATTTAATTATAAAATAAAATATAAATAAATCACACTCAAGAAAATGATAAGTACTTGCTAATTCAATAATAAAAATAAAAAAGATCAAATAATTTATTTGATTACTATATGATGTGTGTCCTTTAATTTTTATAGATTGTATTATTTTTTGCACACTATATTAATTAATAAAATACAACTAATATTTATTAAATTAATATGCTATATTAGATCATAATTTATAAGATTAATATTCTGTCAAATTATTCGCGCATCGGGTTCTTATACTAGTTACTAATAAGAAAGCAGAAAAAGTGATCTGAAAACTCTGTTCTACAGTTTTAAGAGTCATTCCATTTCAGCATATCACATGCGCTCCTCGCTGGGTCCACCTTCGATATTTCAAAATCTCTGCTTCGTCTCAAACCCAGAGAAAAAACAATTTTAAAAAAAAGAAAAGAAAAGGAAAATGGACAAAAATTTGAATGAATAGAGACTTGTTGCTTCTGGCCTTTGGATAATACCAGTAGTATATCACTTGAGTTCTTGTCTCTCAATTCTTTTCCTCTGACAGTCCACAGATCTTTGACTAGCAAAATCTAAAATCTAAAAGGCCAATTCTTGGAATCTGCCTCTTCAGATTTATGGGTTACACTAATGTATGTACATTTTCTCTTTTTCTTGTTCTTTCTCGGTTTCATTCTTAGTCCTGGAGACAATAAACGCATTTGGATCTGTTTATTTTTTGCTTGATTTTTTAGTTCAGCTCATATTTATATTCCAAAGATTATAACTTTGGTCTGCTATTGGTACTTCTCGGATAGTGTGTGGTTGTGTATTTTTTGATTTTGTTTTTTGGTTTGCTTTAGATGGGTGCTTCTTGTTTTGTGATCATAGAGTAAAGGTGTCTTTTTTGGTTTCTTTTAGAAAAATTTACTTTGATTGTTATGTACCTATGGAAAAGTTTGGTTCTTTATTTCTCCTATCTTGAATTCAAAATGCATAATTTTTTTGTTTGTTTAGATGGCTAGTTAAGCGGTTCTAAGCCAAGTCTCTGTGACATAAATATATTAGTAGTTGTATCTTTGCATTTAGGATGGACATTAATGTGAATAAGAAAAAGAGTATTTCCCTCCTCTCTTATCAGAGGTTATGTGGGTCATTTTTCTAAATGGTGTGTGTTGATGTTATTGATTGATGGTGTCAATTTGTGCCGGTGCAGATTGTGCTATGAGGTTTTAGGAGATTAATACTATTGGTTATTGAGATGGAAAAGAGGAAATGGTTGTGGAAGAGGAAACCTTCCGATAAGAGCCCTGGTGAAACGGGGAGTTCTGGTTCATTGTCTTCGCATTCAGAGAGATACTCTGATGATCAGGTAAAAGGCAAAAAAGAGAAAGACGTTTCATTGGTCTTTCATTTAATTGTGCTGATATGGAATAATCTGATATCACATGCTTGAAAACATATGCTGCTATTTTTTTCCAAAACCTCGCGTTTAATCTTCACTTGCACTTTCGATTTTAGATTGATAATGGTTGTGTTAAACATGCAGCTCAAACTCTGACAGTTAAGAGTTGTTCGCCTGCACGTGCTGCATTTTCTTTATACTTGCATATATACCAGTTTCGATATATTGAAATCTTTGGATATTTGTTGGAACTTAGTTGATCATTATCAGGATTTGACTATTGGTAATCAATTGGGAATATAGTTTCATGCTTTCTGAGTATATGTGGTAACTTTTAAGTTCTTGCAACTCCTCAAATGGCTCAGGAAAAGGGCACGAATTATAAGAGAATATGTAATTTCATGTATTTGCATTCTCTGATACCTTAGGCCTGCATCAATATTTTGGGGTTAAAGATACTTCTGTTGCGTTCATATGTCTACTAGCATTTGGATGTAATGCATGTGAAACCTGATGTTAATGTGATCGTGTGAAATGGTTTCTTCTTTACATTTTCAAACACGAAGTTTTGGAATGATAATTTGAATGTTGAGGAAGTGTCACCAACTGTTAGCATAATATGCTTTTTAGATGGGAAGGCTAGCTTTATCTTCTTACTTAGAATAAGGGAAGAAAAGAGGAAAATCCATTTGATTGGATAGCAGCTTCTGATAATAAAGTGTAGAATTGCTAGCGGATTATCGCTCTACCTTTAATTATAGAAATGACTAGTTTATAATTATTGTAGACAAATAATAGCAATAGATAGCCCACCAAATTGCTGAACCACCAGACTGCCTGTTTCATCTAAAGAACTTTCCATAACTCTAACAAGAACACTACAAATTCCTCATAGAAGGGATTTATGATATCTATTATATATAAATTGGTATCCTCTAATGTGTTGTTTTATGGTTCTGAGGTACTCTTCTTAGAGTTTAAGGTTTTATTAAATCAGGTCGTGCAGTCGGAAATTGTAGTCAAGTAATGAATCTCGGATCTACTGGGCCAAAAGCAACATAAAGGAGATTATTGTGATAAGATTGAGTATGTCAGATCACAGTAATTGAGCGCCCGACAGATTACTATATGCGACGAGCATCTCCCTTAATAGTGAAAACGAATTGCTGAGGAAACTTGAGTAGTATTTTATATGTGCAGCAAAAGATCATGGTGACCGAAAATTGAGCTCTTGTTTGGTTTGGTGCCTCAATATGCTTTCTTAAGTGATGTTTCTTACAGTAGTCATTGGAATATGCTTTTGTTTTTTTGGTGAGATTAGATGTTTCAAAATGAGTGTAAGGATGATCATAGTGCTTTGCTGGGAAAAGCTTCTTTCTAGGGTCATTTGCCTCGTATCGAAAAACCATTCAATAGTTTCCTTAGTGACTATAAATGCCAGATGACCAACTCAATGTTATTTAGTACATAACGAAAACAATTTTTTTTAAAGAACGCCTTTATCGTTTTTAGCTATTGAATTATATCCTTTTTCATCAAAAATGATCACCTGTTCTATTTTCTTTAGTTGGAGCAGGATGCACTGAAAGAATCTCCTGACCATGACAGGCAGTCACCAGAGATAACCTCAAAAGCTGCAACTATTGATGATGAAGCCAAGGAAAGCTTGAGAAGTTTGACAGAGAAGTTATCAGCTGCTCTTGTTAATGTTAGTGCCAAAGAAGACTTAGTTAAGCAGCATGCAAAAGTAGCTGAAGAAGCTATTGCAGGTATCTTCTTTTCTTCCTCAGCTGCAATTGCAATATAAGAACTTCTCTCTTCGCATACACCCCTTTTGTTGTATGTGAATTACACGCAGAAACAATTATCTGGACATGTGCTTCTACCATCACCTTATGATTTTTTTGGTCTCTTAATTTCCTGTATTTGGTAGGTTGGGAAAAGGCAGAAAGTGAAGTTGCTGTTGTAAAGCAACAACTAGATGCAGCTGTGCAGCAGAACTTGTCTTTGGAAGTTCGTGTCAGCCATCTTGATGGTGCACTAAAGGAATGTGTCAGGCAGTTGAGACAAGCTAGGGATGAACAAGAGAAACGAATTCAAGAAGCTGTTGCAGAAAAAAATGAATGGGAATCTGAAAAAGCTGCACTTGAAAACCAGCTACTTCAGCGCCGGTCACAAGTAGAGACTTGCAAAGCTGAAACTCCTACTTCTACTGATCCGGATATCCTTGTCAGGCTTGATTGTCTAGAGAAGGAGAATACAGCTCTCAAAATTGAGCTTTACTCTTGTTCGGAGGAGTTGGAAATTAGGACCATCGAGAGGGATTTGAGCACTCAAGCAGCAGAATCTGCCAGCAAGCAGCAGCTAGAAGGCATAAAAAAGGTGACCAAGCTTGAAGCTGAGTGTCGAAAGCTTCAGGCCATGGCGCGCAAAGCATCCCCATTTAGTGATCAACGTTCCTCTGCTGTTTCATCTTACTATGTAGAGTCTGTCACTGATAGTCAGTCTGACAGCGGAGAGCGGTTAAATACAGTCGATAACGATGGCCTTAAGATGACTAAACTGGAAACAAATGAATATGAACCAAGTTGCTCTAATTCATGGGCTTCGGCACTCATTGCTGAGCTTGATCAATTTAAGAATGAAAAGGCCACGCATAAAAGTCTTGCTGCCTGTTCTATTGAAATTGATATGATGGATGACTTCTTGGAGATGGAACGGCTTGCTGCATTATCTGAAACTGCTAATAAGACACCTTCAATTACATCTGATGCTGTTCCTCATGACTCACCCAATGTCGAGAACCCTTTGGCAGCAGAATATGATTCCATTTCACAAAGGGTGGCTGAATTAGAACAAAAGCTGGAGAAGATGGAAGCAGAGAAAGCTGAACTGGAGAATGCATTAAGCGAGTGTCAAGATGCCCTTAAGGTGTCCTCTGTGCAGCTTAAGGTAAGTGAAACCAGATTGGAAGAGCTGCAGAAGGAGCTAGATGCGGTGAATGAGTCAAAAGAGTTGCTTGAGTTTCAACTCTTCGGCATGGAGGTAGAAGCACGGACCATGTCTGCAAATATTGGTTCTTTGAAGACAGAGATTGAAAGAGAACTATCCTTGTCATCAGATATGGAAGCTAAGTGTCTTGAATTGGAAAATGAGCTCCAGAAAAAAGCCCAGAAAGTTGAACTTCAGCAAACTTCTGGTTCAAATGGTGAAGTGAAAATAAAACAGGTAGCTCTTTGTCTCAACCTATATTGTGTTTTTTGTCATTCCAGTGTTTATACACATGAATGTGAAGAGAGAAGATGAAAACTAATAATGGAATTGAACTTTCCCATTTGCAGGAGGATTTAGCAGTGGCTGCTGTCAAGCTTGCAGAATGCCAGAAAACAATTGCATCCCTTGGAAAACAGCTACAGTCCCTAGCCACTCTGGAAGATTTCCTGATAGACACTGCAAATCTTCCTGGGGGAGAATCAGTGGTTGCTAAAGCGGGAGGAGAGCTGTGGAAATTGCACGTAAATGAGACATTTACCCCAAAACGCGATTCTGATCCTTCCAAGGTCGAGGAAGAGAATGCGAGTCATTCTATGAATGGAAATGAAGGGGAATCATCAGCATCTTCATCAGCTACTTCATCCACTACTCAGGCGACCACTGCCAAAAGCAAAAATGGTTTTGGGAAATTGTTCTCTCGGAGTAAGAGCGGACTCCCAACACTAAAAGTTAATGACGATAAATAACTAGAGGGGAGAATGTTTAGAAGCTGGAATATAAATTTACGGGACATCAATTGGTGAAAAGTTGCATGGCTGATCAAATTCTGTTTGATAAGCATACTGTTTGCTTCAATAGTTATGAAAATGTTCAGAAGTTTCAAATGGCATTAGATCTTGAATTTACACTGCTTTGGCTGTTCTCCCTCCTTTTATGTAATCCCTCTCAGTAGATTTTTGTATCCATTTCTTGAACATAACTATCCCCTAGAGAAAAGAACCTTATAGGTTTGTTTAGTTTGGCTTAAAAAGGGATTGTAATGCCTAGTTAGTAGGTATGGAAATGGACTAGGAGAGGTTAATGAGGGAAGTGTCCAGGGGTTTGAATAACACTACTCTTACTTTTGGATATAGGATCAGGTGTGGAATTGTAGTCAGGAAATGAGGCATTAGCACAAACCAAGAATCTCTTTCTCGTCTTCAATTTTATTTTGAAACAGAAATTAAGGAGTCTTTTAGATATAGGAATTAGGAAAATAATTTTGGTATAAAATACATTATGCAATATTTTATATGACGTTTGGTTGGTATTTTGTTTTTGGTGCAAGTAATATCAGTATAATTTTATACCACAATTATTTTATATAGGATCCAACATGGGATAACTTCTACGAGAACTAGTATTTATGAGGATAAAACACCTAAAAACACCTATATAACTTTGACTTTTTTTCTTTTTTCTATTTTTTACTTATCTTAAAAAAAGAAGAGAAAGTTGTAAAATTTTGTACTAAAACTTTTATAGTAACTCCATATCCATATTGTAACGACCCGGCCGGTCATTTCGAGAGTTGTAGCCCCGTTCCCCCATTCACTGCTCATTTTGTACTTTATAGCAGTTATGTGACTTGCCGGGGTAGTCGGTTCGGGTCCGGAGAGATTTCAAAATGAATTGAGACACTTAGTCTCAAAGTTGGAAGCTTAAGTTGAAAAGGTTGACCGAATGTTAACTTATGTGTAAACGACTCCGAAATAGAAGTTTTGATGGTTCTGTTAGCTCCGTTAGGTGATTTTGAATTTAGGAGCGTGTTTGGGCTGTGATTCGAAGGTGCATAGTTGAATTAGGCTTGAAATGACGAAAGTTAAAAATTTGGAAAGTTTGACATGGAGTGGACCTTTTGATATCAGGTCAGATCAGGATTCCAGGAGTTGGAGTATGTCTGTGATGTCATTTGTGACTTGTGTGCAATATTTGGGGTCAATCAGACGCGATTTGATAGGTTTCAGCGTCGTTTGTAGAAATTGGAAGTTCAAATTCATTAGGCTTAAATCTATATGTGATTCGTGTTTTTGATGTTGTTTAAGGTGATTTGAGGGCTCGACTAAGTTCGTGTGATGTTTTGGAACTTGATGGAATGTTTGGTTGAGGTCCCGGGGGCCTCGGCTGAGTTTCGGACGGTTAACAGATCAATTTTGGACTTTGCATTATAGCTCAAGACTGCTGGTTTTTTGTTACTGGTTTCCTCTTATGCATTCGCGAGCGAGGTCACGCATCCACAAAGTGTATGTGGAGGAGGCAAGGAGTTGTTCTACGAGTTCGCGAAGAGGGTACCGCATTCGCGAAGGTTAGGGGTAGGCGTGCATCGCGATCGCGAGAGAGAGCTCGCGTTCACGTAGAATGGGGAAGCAGGCTTGGGCCCAAGCCCCAAGGCATCGCGTTCGCGGTTAGGTGGACGCGATCGAGTAGGCCAAGCTCGGCAAGGCATCGCGTTCGCGAGAGTGTATTCGCGTTCGCAAAAGAGGATTTTTCCGGGCAGTCAAATTTCTGCTTCGTGAACCCGAGGCTCTTTCTGCGTTCGCGAAGAAGGTGCACCTATGGAGAATTATAAGTTTAAAAAATAAGGGTTTTAGTTCATAAAACAAAAATTGATTTGGGAGCTCGTTGGAAGGCGGGTTTTTGGAAAAAATTTCACGTGGCTATTTGGGGTAAGTGATTCCCACCTAGGTTTGGTTAATTTTTACGATTATGCCTTTGATTTCATCATTAAATTTGTGATTTGGGGTGGAAAATTGGAGAAATGAAGAAATGTTCTTAGGCTAGATTTTTGAGGTTTTGATCAAGATTTTGGTATCGGATTTGAGTAATTTTGGTATGGGTGGACTCGTGGTCGAATGTGCGTTCATATTTTTTTGACTTTTATCCGATTCAGAGATGTGGGCCCGGGGGGACGGCTTTTGAGTTGACCTTTTGACTTAAAGCTTCGTATTTCTTATGAAATCGATCCCTTTAGCTCGTGTTGATAGTATCAAATTGTTTGTGGCTGGATTCGAGGCATTCATAGGCCGTCTCGCGAGGCAAAGGTGTGTTGGAGTAGAGATTCGTTTGGCTTGAGGTAAGTAATAGTTCTAAATTTGGTTCTGAGGGTACGAAATCCCGTATTATGTGTTATGTGGTTAGTTTTGAGGTGACGCACATGCTAGGTGACGGACGTGCACCGTAGGAATTGTGACTAGGTCCATTCCACGAAAATGTATAGTTGAACAATTTGTTGTTAGACACATGCCCTCCATGTGTTTTAGAAATTTGACTGTAAATCATGTTAAGATCACGTTTAGGCTATGGTTGGTACTGTAGGGACCGATAAAAGCCGTGTCAACATGTTGAATTATCAGCTAAATTGTTGTTTGTACTCAGTCTGAGCTTTACTAGCTATATCTCAGTCTCTATTATTCCTTGTTGATACATCATATCATTGCTGTTTGGGTTGACTTTTACGATTTCTGAGAGCCTGAGAGACTAGAGAGATTGCTGACTGAGTGAGGCCGAGGGCCTGATTGTGAGATATTGATACTATAGCACGTGAGTTGTCCGTGCGGATCCAGATATTTATACTATAGCACATTAGTTGTCCGTGTGTAGCACTTGGGCTGAAGGAGCCCCTCTGGAGTCTGTACACATCGTTAGTGAGCGCAGGTACCTACTAAGTGCGAGTGCTGAGTGAATGAGAGTGGTTGAGTGACTGTGGTCCAGAGAGTATACATTTGATTGTATTATTGTTGCACTTAGCTGCCATGTATCACTTTCTTGTAATTTCTGAAAGTAATTGTTTTGACCTAATTTCTCGAACTTGAAAGCATGTTTACCTTCCTATGTTGAAATCATTGTAATTGAACTATAACTGTGAAGCTCGTCACTACTTTCAGTCCTTTATTTAGTTTTGTTACATATTGAGTTGGTTGTACTCACACTACACCCTGCACATCGTGTGCAGATCCAGGTGTTTCTGGACACGGTGGGTGTTGATTCACTGCGCAGTTGACCCTTCAAAGATTTTGAGGTAGCTGCTCGACGTTTTCGTAGAACTTGTTTCTCCTTCCCTACCATTCCACTTATTGTACTTAGTTTCGGACTATGATAGACAACATTTTCACGACTTGTTATATTTAGATGCTCAGGTACTCAATGACACCCCGATGTTGAGAATTTCCGTGTTGTGCTTTGGATTTTCTACCCTGTTTATGAGAAGTTATATTATTTAAACTGCTTTAAATCCATTTTTCTTTTAAAAGTATTGGAGTTATTTTTAAGATGTTGGCTTGCCTAGTACCACGTTAGGCGCCATCACGACATATTAGGATTTTGACCGTGACACATATTTCTCTTTTTTATCATATAAAGAACAAACACCAGCCTAAAAAGCATATGCATTAAATAATTTAGTGCTCATTAACTCCTATATTATAATTCCTACATCACTTTGTCCATGAACCAAAAGACCCTTGATTGCTTCTTTTACTCGTACTCTTTTATTTTTTGGAGTAAATTTCACTTTACCACTAAACTTTTTCGATTAGAAAAAATAATACATTCACCTTTTGAGTGGAATGGAGACTAGAGAAGCGCCTTGACCAACTAAGATAGTCATGGACTGAATCTTCGAAAGGTCAAAAAACGATCCTTACTATAATTAGTATGAATGTACCTATTTTGAAAATAGGCCTAACTATTTTGAAAATTTTTATCACCATTATTTTGAAAATAAAAGCAACAATCTTGAATGTTAATAGGAGTTAGTTTATAAGTCACCCGACATTTCAAAATTTTGAAAATCAATTGAACATATTAATTTAAAAGGAATTATTTATGTCATGCAAAATATGTATAGGGTATTATCTTCTTACCTTATAATATTACAACAGAGAGATGAAACTTACTCTCCTATATACTATAACTAGATGGTTTGGGCCCGTGCATATGCCCGACATTGTAAAGAGATCTCAAAAATTCAATTTGTAGAGTAGAACAGTTTAGAAGCTGGTTTTTATAACAAACAAATTAGAAAGCAACTTCCTTTCTCCTCTCCAAGTACAGACATACATATGTTGGTACGCTCCATCATATTCTTTATTTATCATATAATTTGACTGAAGAAAAAAAAAGAAAGGAAAAAAGTCTCATATTTAGCAACCATCGCAACATAAATAATATCCCGTCTTTAGCTTAGGAAACTTAATGCAAGTTTATGAGCCCTGTTGTGTTCATTCTGTCATGCAATGTCAACAGGAAATGCTTATGCATCTTCCAGCAAGTGGTACATTATTTCTACAAAATGGTTTGGATCTCCCACTAGCAACAGTGTTCAAATTCATATAAGATTCAAATCTAATAGACACAAATGAGCATTCCAGTGTTTTTAACTAAAGATATGAGGGTGCAACAAGGATGTCCCCATAAAGCTTTCTCTCTGTTCTTCTTCGATGGATCCACAGCCTTATACAACTCAAAACTCAATACCACCCAAACCTCCAGACATTGATCAAGATAATCCCAATCACAACAATATTAAAAAACCATCCTTTAAAGATATGTGAACAACCTCTTATCCAAATCTTTTCACATAAACTGAGAATCAATCCGATATAGAATTTTCAAAGTTTGATTCAGAAGACCACCTGGTTGATCAATCCATACTAGCACACACAAGAGGCATTAAATTCATATCATTTACAGAAGAGGAGAGGCAACAAATTTATGAGCCGTGGAAAAATTCTAGCATTGTGAAACTAGTGGGGAAACGTATGTTACACCACTACCTAAAGAAAAAAATACAAGAATTATGGAGACCAACAGAAGATTTTCAATTGATTGATCTAGGAGAAGATTGTTACGTAATCAAATTCAAAAAAAAAGGGAAATCCACACAAAGCATTACATCAGGGACCTTGGTTCATCAATGGACACTTCCTCTCCATTACAAGACGGAAACCAAATTTTGTAGCTACAAAAGAGAGGGTAACAACATCGGCAGTATGGGTTAGACTCCCACAATTTCCCATCATAAAATTCTGGAAAAGATTGGTAATGCAATTGGACGTCTACTAAAGATCGATGTTTGTACATCAACCACCTTAAGGGACCGCTATGCAAGGCTGTGTGTGGAGCTACAATTAGATATCCTAGTCCAACCATTTCTCTATGTGGGCCATCACAAACAATTCATACACTATGAAGGAGAAAATTTTCTTTGTAAAATTTGTGGACGACTAGGACACACAACAAGGCAGTGTGTGTATAATTCACATATTACTAAAGACAAAATGGAACCATCCATCGAACAATCAGCAACAACAAAGGCAGACAACAACCAAGAAGAATGGAAAACAGTGTCATTCGCCAAAAGAAGGCAGAAAGGTGCAAGAGGTAATAAAAAAAATACCAATACAACTACAATCAAGAACTCCAATGGCCCAAGTATCTGCATTAAATTGTTCAATGCTAAAACTGGTAAGTACTTAGATATACAAATATTACAATACAAATCCAAGGAACATAATAATACTAATTCCTTGGTTGATAAAAATGTAGAAAAAAATTCGATAACCATGGTGGAGAAAAAAACTGCTTTGCCAACAAAAAACAACTTTTCCATTCTAAATTATGAGCAAATGGTTTTTTACTAGAAATCACTAACGGGAAAAAAAATCAAAAAGATAATACTAATATTTGCCATGCAATTGAACAAATGTCCACATCTAATAGTGACATTGCCATGTTGGAAAATAACGTGCCATCTCCTAACGAAAGGAAAAATTTGTCAATAAATAATGCCATGCAAAATAATCCTCCAAATGCTGAATCTACCCTTCCTATTAAACATAATCCTACTATTACTAATGAACTACCTAACGACTGATACACTCAAATCACACCTTAAAATAGTATAAGCGGTCGATTGTCAAATATAATAACCCAACAAGGTTGTGGTCGAATCCCACGGAGAACAATATGGAGGTGATTAGGAATGTAAGAGAATTATTACTTATCGCGCAGTGCCAAACACTTAGATTTTTGGTTGTGAAAATATTATAACTAAATGCAAAAATACAAACTAACCTAGAAAGCAAGTAAAATGATTAATGGCAACAAGTATGAATGCATCGGGAATTACACTCAAATAACGATCCAATGTATTTCATAATTTTACAAATATGAGCGAGTTTATGTTAATTAGCCATGGATAATAATTCTTAATTAGCTTTTTCCAAAGACTAACAAGACTTCCTGATTGAATTATTCCTAACCCAATTAAGATATTAAGCACACCAGAATATGGCTACAAGTAGTTCAATCCTATCCCTAGGTAGAATCTATAAAATTAGGGTTAAAGCCCCAAGTTCTTGTTAATTAATCTTTTCCAACCCCAAATTATCATTTCCAAAATTAATTCGGAGTTAATGGGCGAGTCTTAGGGTTAGCTAATCCCTTTGAAAACATTAAAGAACAAGAATAACTAAAGTAACA
The DNA here is from genome assembly GCA_005239495.1 of Nicotiana undulata. Taxonomy (NCBI): domain Eukaryota; kingdom Viridiplantae; phylum Streptophyta; class Magnoliopsida; order Solanales; family Solanaceae; genus Nicotiana; species Nicotiana undulata. The sequence continues at coordinate 22,644 of ML299191.1, forward strand.
ATAACTCACTTCATAAATAACTAAAACTCATTCAATACATAATCACAACAAGGTATTTAATCCACACTTTAAATATGAATATTCCCATAAATAAGATTCAAGTGTTGGAAATAAATACTACACATTTAAATATTCAATACAAATCAAGGAAATGAAGAAACAAACATAAATGGGTAAGAAAACCTTAATCACAAGATTGAAATCTTCAAAACCCAAGTGTGTGTGCAAACCCTAGCTTTAATACTTGTTCTTCCTTGTCTTCAAGACACAAAACAATGTTTTACAATGCCAAAGATATGCCAAAGATACAGAAAATATCTGCTAGGTCGAGTATATGTGAGTTGGGAATGAGAAAATGTGATTTTACATTTCTGTCCAGTGCTGATGCCCGTTGGCCGCACCTGCGGAAGAATCCTCGCAGGTGCGGCTCCGCAGAAGCGGAAATCCAATCGCAGGTGCGTTCTAGGTGATTTCTTCTTATTCCGCAGATGAGGACCACATACCGCACCTACGGTTCCGCAGGTTCATGAACCATTTCGCAGGTGCGGCTTTTGTGCAACTAAGCTTTCTTCGCAGGTGCGTTCCCTACTCCACCGGTGCGAGGTCGCACCAGCGGCTAATAGTCCGCAAGTGCAGAATCACCGGAGATTTTGTACATCTTTCACCAATTTGTTCTCAACTCCACTTCAATTCAACACCAATCACTTCATGGCATCATTTCCCTGAAATTCGAGCAATACACATTATAAACGACCTCATGTTATCATTGAAGGATGCAAAATCAAACAAAAATAGGCTAAAATGAGTGGTAAAATCACCACTCATCAACACCCCCAACTTAAAGCTTTTGCTTGTCCTCAAGCAAATCAAAACCAACAACTCAATGAGGTTCTACCATTTCAAGCACAAGTTGTATTACTATCATTTACAAATCACATTCTCCAACTAAGCATTATATTTATGGATTTGGTTGATACTAATAATTAGGCTCAAGCATGCATCTTACCCGAATAACTCCCCCATTTAAAAACAACTTCAAGAAGTGCAAGGGTGTTTCAAAATAATCAAGCGACAAGAATAAGCCTCAAGAAGTGACTCATCAACACTAGTCCACTACAAATTCTCAACTCACTCATTTCCGAATATATCAATTTCCCCAATAAATCCTAATTCATGTGCCCTCACAAGAACGAAAGTCCCAAAATCACCATATTTACAAGAACAACACACGGGAAAAATTTACAAAGACACTCACTCTCACAAAGAATTTCAAGTGTTACAACAAATCATGCCATAAGCTTGCCCTTATTTTAATTCATCGCTTATTCAAGAATATTCAGTTGGAGATCCCATAAGGACTTTTTAAGCTTGTAATGTAGGTTTAGGGAAGGGTAGGATAAACATTTGGGAAACAAGTGACTACATCCTCCTTGAACACTACTCACATTTTTCTTTCTTGATGCACTTTGTTTCTTTTCAAACCACATAGCCTCATTTGCATCTAATTACCAACATAGAACCACTTTAAATACCTCACTAAATCTCCTCAAGGCTCCCAATTTATATACATACATATATCTCTTTTTCTTTTCTTTTCTTCTTTTTCTCTTTTTTTTTTGTATTTTCCTTTTGGAGCTTGAATAATTTCAAGTGAATATTTTGAGGTATATATTCTACAATTAATGTACAACCTTACCAATTTTCACTTTGACACCACACCCCCAACTTAGGCTTTTTGCCTCATTCTAAATATTCAAGGAGGGAAGGGTTCAAAAAAGGGAATTATTTTGCTAAAGGGAAAGGTTTGTAATGAGGTGACCAAAGAAAAGGTTCAAGGCTCAAATGGGGTAACTAGTGATCATATCTATACAATGGTGGCTCGAAAGGCTAAAGGGGTTTTCAAGTAGCACAAAGAATTCCTAAGGTCATTTCTCCAACCAAACATAATTATCATTAGAATTGAAAGACCAACCAGGCAAGTTTTAGATGGTGGAAGTAAGCACAAGATTTATTTATACAAACACTAACGCACATGGCACATGAATTAATCAAGATGGATCAATTTCATTTTCTAATAAGAGTCTAGAGCAATATTTTTCAAACTAGTGGGCAAAGAGTCACTAAAAGAGCCAAAAATTTATCACAAAGATTATTCTTCACCATGCAACTTACTTGTTTTAATTCAACACCAAAATTCGGAGGGGTATTCTTAATTCACCTTTCACATACAAGAGACTAATTTCTTTAGTACCAAATAATCCAAAAGTCTCCTCCTAGCAAGACAAAACTAATTCCCTTAAGAAAGTTGTCACACCATCTATTAGAGGGAAAAGTCACCCGGTTCACTTCAAAAATATTCCTTGGGAAAGAACCGTCGCATGAAGAAAACCCAAGGAAGTATTACAAAGGAAATAAAAATTAAAGAACAAAGCTACTAATAAAAAGCTAAAAACTAAAATAGAAGCAACTACTAAAGAAAATAAATGATACAAGAAAAATAAAAATAAATCAATCACACCAAGCTTAGCAAAAACAAATGGCATAATCCAAAATAAGCCCGACAAGGGCATAAAGTATCCATACACAACCAAGAGGCCCGACAAGGGCACATAGACAATATCATAAACAAAATCATAAACAAAGTCATAATAGATACAATGTGCAAAAGCCACCCCCAACTGAAAATATTGCAGTGTCCCCACTGCACAATATCAAAATAAAGAGTACAGTTTGAGGGTCTCCCTGAGGTCTGCATCAGACTAGCAGACTGCAGGAGAAAAGGCTGGTCAGTGCTGCTGAGAACTATCGGACTTATCATCCGCATTGGCATTATCACAATCGGTCAAGAATGAGTAGTCCTCACTGTCATCAGCATCCGCAGCTGGCATTTTCTTGCTCGGCTGCCCCCACCGGAAGATCGCCTTAACTCCTCTCCACACTTTGACCAGGAGTTTACCTTTCTTCTTATTTTTCTCCTTTTCCTTATCAAATGAATCCTTCAGGTCAACATGTGCCTTGGCCAAGCTGGTGTAGGCGGTGTCAAGCTGGGTGAGAGATGCTGCCATCTTATCTTGAGTATCAAAGTACTGCTGCATCTTAGCCCTGGAGTAGTAGTTAGGTGGAGGCTGAGGCTGGGAGTGGGAAGGCCCAGTAAGGAGATTGGACACTAGGTCCCGCAGGATAGCAAACTGGGAGTTCATCTCCCCAAAAGGACCCTCTGCTGTAGCAGGCTGTGAGGAGGATCCGACTCCGGCAGTGGTGGTGGTGACCTTCCGCTTCTTGCTTTTTACTGCGCCACCCTCACCCTTGAATCTTAACGGGTGAAAGGGTTTGTCGACGGGCACCCACTGATCAGTGTGGCACTCCTCGACCTGTGCCCGCCTACACAACTCGGTGATCAAAGAAGGAAACATTAACTCTGCTCTATCGTCAAGCAAATACTGCCGCATCTCCCTCAGAATATAACAGCCCACATTCACTGGGATGCCACCAAGAAGGCAAGCAATGATCAGGGCTCTGGTATAAGGCACGTCTGAGACATTCCCACTGGGGGACACCCTGCTGCACAGTATATACAACCATATCTTAGCCTCGGTTGTGAAGTCGACTGACTTCAAGCCTTTTCTTTTGTTTGCCCACTGTGCTCTCACACTTTCAGGAAACAACTTGGACAAAAGCCATGCCGAATTTTCGCAGTGATCTTTTTCTTGTAGCGGCTCAATTGAATGGTTCGGAATCCCGAGGGCAGTATTAATTTCATCCACCCCGAACTTTACCGTCTTTCCTCTAATGATGAGTTGAGGGTCGGCGAAGTTCGTACGCTTGCGATTGGCGTAAAACTCACGAACCCACGCCTCATTGGAATTGCAAGGAGTGGGAATGAAGCACGACCAACCAGAGGATTGCAACCGACCATAGAAATCCGGGAGCATCTCGGCCAATTTCTCCTCAACGATCCCTTTCTCAAGTATCAATTTCTTGGTGAAGGGATCATCATAATACCGACATTGATAGTCAGTAGACATGAACCGGTAATCATCAAATCGTACCCCAACCTCCTCCTCAATTTTAGGGCTATCCGGAGCATTTAGGTTTGTGTTCGGGTCCATTTTTAAGTCAAAGTACCTATAAAAAATCAAAACAAAGTTAGTCGAGCAGTGGAATCTTGTTAAGCATATTAAAATACTACAATTAGGCCAAAGAACCAAGTCGAACGGGCCCGGGAAGACCCATTTGCAAACTCTCTGCTTTTGGAAGAACTGCCCAGTTTCCGCACCTGCGGTCCTTCGTCCCAAAGTTCAACTGCCCAGTTTGTTTTTTACCATTTTCAACTTGGGCTTGGTTTTTGGCCACTAATCTGTACTCAAGACTTCCAGGTTAGTGCACCAAACTTAGTACTAACTCCATTAACACTGAGATTGATAAACTTAGCACTCAATTTTTGTTTACACGATTAATCGAACACTTTGTGGGAATTTAAAGTTTACTCTCTACTCACATCAATTGGGTTCTCAAAATCTCCCCACAATTTGTTTCTTCACTACAGACAACCCATACTCTACTCTCAACCAAACCTCACCCTAATATTACCTAAAACAAAGGGGTCGTTGGGAGCAGATCACTAAAAGAAAAGGAAATTCCATGATGGCCTAGCAGAAGATGAGGGAAAATACACAATGAGGAATAGAGAAGGAGAAAGAACTAAGGAGATAAGATTACCTGAGTCTTTTGAGTGCACTGAAAAAAATCACGAGCAGTACGTTGGAACTTTTGAGAGATGGGGGATTGTGGCTATTGGGTGAAAATGGTTTAAGACTTATCTGATGAAATGAAATTAGGGATTTTATTTACACGAGTTATGCACCTGCGGACAATAAGTCGCGCCTGCGTGGGCGCACCTGCGCAACTTCTATCGCGTCTGCGTTGGAAACCGCACTTGCGCTTCTTTTTTCGCTGATGCGGTACCGCACCTGCGGATTCGTGACCGCAGATGCGAAAATGACTGGGCTAAGCAATAACTTTCTGCCAGTTTTGCGATCGCATCTTTGGTTCATAAATACAACTCTGCGATCGCATTTTGCACTGGCCCCATCGCAGAGTTGATCAGTGTTGCCCAGAAACTCTGTTTGTGTTTCACCCGCACTGTTACCGCATCCGCGAAGGTTAGGGGTAGGCGTGTATCATGATTGCGAGAGGGAGATCGCGTTCACGTAGAATGGGGAAACAGGCTTGGGCCCAAGCTCTAAGGCATCGCGTTCGCGGTCAGGTGGACACGTTGGGGTAGGCAAAGCTCGGCAAGGCATCGCGTTCGCGAGGGTGTATTCGCGTTCGCAAAAGAGGATTTTTCCGGGAAGTCAAGTTTCTGCTTCGTGACCCGAGGCTCTTTCCGCATTCGCGAAGAAGGTGCACCTATGCAGAATTATTAGTTTAAAAAATGAGGGTTTTAGTTCATAAAGCAAATATTGATTTGGGAGCTCGGTAGAAGGTGGGTTTTTGGAAAGATTTTCACGTGGCTGTTTGTGGTAAGTGATTCTCACCTAGTTTTGGTTAATTTTTATGATTATGCCTTTGATTTCATCATTAAATTTGTGATTTGAGGTAGAAAATTGGAGAAATGAAGAAATGTTCTTAGGCTAGATTTTTAAGGTTTTGATCAAGATTTTGGTATCGGATTTGAGTAATTTTGGTATGGGTGGACTCATGGTCGAATGTGCGTTCATATTTTTTTGACTTTTATCCGATTCCGAGATGTGGGCCCTAGAGGCCGGCTTTTGAGTTGACCTTTTGACTTAAAGCTTCGTATTTCTTATGGAATCGATCCCTTTAACTCGTGTTGATAGTATCAAATTGTTTGTGGATGGATTCGAGGCATTCAGAGTACGTCTCGCGAGGCAAAGGTGTGTTGGAGTAGAGATTCGCTCGGCTTGAGGTAAGTAATAGTTCTAAATTAGGTTCTGAGGGTATGAAATCCCGTATTATGTGTTATATGATTGGTTTTGAGGTGGCGCACATGCTAGGTGACGGGCGTGTGGGCGTGCACCGTAGGAATTGTGACTAGGTCCATTCCACAAAAATGTATAGTTGAACAATTTGTTGTTAGCCACATGCCCTCCATGTGTTTTAGAAATTTGACTGTAAATCATGTTAAAAATCATGTTTAGGCTATGTGTTGGTACTGTAGGGACCGACAAAAGCCGTGTCACATGTTGAATTATCAGCTAAATTGCTGTTTGTACTCAGTTGGAGCTTTACTAGCTATACCTCAGTCTCTATTATTCCTTGTTGATACATCATATCATTGATGTTTGGGTTGACTTTTATGATTTCTGAGAGCCTGAGAGAATGGAGAGATTGATGACTGAGTGAGGTCGAGGGCCTGGTTGTGAGATATTGATACTATAACACGTGAGTTGTCCGTGCCGATCCAAATATTTATACTATAACACGTTTGTTGTCCATGCGTAGCACTTGGGATGAAGGAGCCCCACCGGAGTCTGTACACATCGCCAGTGAGCGCAGGTACCTACTAAGTGCGAGTGTTGAGTGAATGGGAGAGGCTGAGTGACTGTGGCTCTGAGAGTATGCATTTGATTGTATTATTGTTGCACTTAGCTGCCATGTATCACTTTCTTGTAATTTTTGAAAGATATTACACTCTGTTTCACTTAAACTTATCATAAAGTAAATGTTTTGACCTAATTTATCGAACTTGAAAGCATGCTTACCTTTTATATGTTGAAATCATTGTAATTGAACTATAATTGTGAAGCTCGTCACTACTTTTAGTCCTTTATTTAGTCTTGTTACATATTGAGTTGGTTGTACTCACACTACACCCTGCACATCGTGTGCAAATCCAGGTGTTTCTGGACACGGTGGGTGTTGATTCGCTGCGCAGTTGACCCTTCGGAGATTTCGAGGTAGCTGCTCGGCATTTTCGTAGACCTTGTTTCTCTTTCCCTACCATTCCACTTATTGTACTTAGTTTCGGACTATGATAGACAACATTTTCACGACTTGTTATATTTAGATGCTCAGGTACTCAATGACACCCCGATGTTGAGAATTTCCGTGTTGTGCTTTGGATTTTCTACCCTGTTTATGAGAAGTTATATTATTTAAACTGCTTTAAATCCATTTTTCTTTTAAAAGTATTGGAGTTATTTTTAAGATGTTGGCTTGCCTAGTACCACGTTAGGCGCCATCACGACATATTAGGATTTTGACCGTGACACATATTTCTCTTTTTTATCATATAAAGAACAAACACCAGCCTAAAAAGCATATGCATTAAATAATTTAGTGCTCATTAACTCCTATATTATAATTCCTACATAACTTTGTCCATGAACCAAAAGACCCTTGATTGCTTCTTTTACTCGTACTCTTTTATTTTTTGGAGTAAATTTCACTTTACCACTAAACATTTTCGATTAGCAAAAATAATACATTCACTATTTGAGTGGAATGGAGACTAGAGAAGCGCCTTGACCAACTAAGATAGTCATGGACTGAATCTTCGAAAGGTCAAAAAACGATCCTTACTATAATTAGTGTGAATGTACCTATTTTGAAAATAGGCCTAACTATTTTGAAAATTTTTATCGCCATTATTTTGAAAATAAAATCAACAATCTTGAATGTTAATAGGAGTTAGTTTATAAGTCACCCGACATTTCAAAATTTTGAAAATCAATTGAACATATTAATTTAAAAGGAATTATTTATGTCATGCAAAATATGTATAGGGTATTATCTTCTTACCTTATAATATTACAACAGAGAGATGAAACTTACTCTCCTATATACTATAACTAGATGGTTTGGGCCCGTGCATATGCCCGACATTGTAAAGAGATCTCAAAAATTCAATTTGTAGAGTAGAATGGTTCAGAAGCTGGTTTTTATAACAAACAAATTAGAAAGCAACTTCCTTTCTCCTCTCCAAGTACAGACATACATATGTTGGTACGCTCCATCATATTCTTTATTTATCATATAATTTGGCTGAAGAAAAAAAAGGAAAGGAAAAAAAGTCTCATATTTAGCAACCATCGCAACATAAATAATATCCCGTATTTAGCTTAGGAAACTTAATGCAAGTTTATGAGCCCTGTTGTGTTCTTTCTGTCATGCAACGTCAACAGGAAATGCTCATCTTCCAGTAAGTGGTAGATTGTTTCTACAAAATGGTTTGGATCTCCCACTAGAAACGGTGTTCAAATTCTTATAAGATTCAAATCTAATAGACACAAATGAGTATTCCAGTGTTTTTAACTAAAGAGATGAGGGTGCAACAAGGATGTCCCCGTAAAGCTTTCTCTCTGTTCTTCTTCGATGGATCCACAACCTTATACAACTCAAAACTCAATACCTCCCAAACCTCTAGACATTGATCAAGATAATCCCAATCACAACAATATTAAAAAACCATCCGATAAAGATATGTTAACAACCTCTAATCCAAATCTCTTCACATATACTGAGAATCAACCCGATATAGAATTTCCAAAGTTTGATTCAGAAGACCACCTGGTTGATCAATCCATACTAGCACACACAAGAGACATTAAATTCATATCATTAAGTTTATGAGCCGTGGAATAATTCTAGCATTGTGAAACTAGTGGAGAAACGTATGTTACACCACTACCTAAAGAAAAAAATACAAGAATTATGGAGACCAACAGAAGATTTTCAATTGATTGATTTAGGATAAGATTATTACATAATCAAATTCAAAAAAGGGAAAATATGGACAAAGCATTACATCAGAGATGGACACTTCCTCTCCATTACAAGACGGAAACCAAATTTTGTAGCTACAAAAGAGAGGGTAACAACATCGGCAGTATAGGTTAGAATCCCACAATTACCCATCATAAAATTCTGGAAACAATTGGTAATACAATTGGACGTCTCTTAAAAATCAACGTTTATACATCAACCACCTTAAGGGACCGCTATGCAAGGTTGTGTGTGGAGATACAATTAGATATCCCAGTCCAACCATTCCTCTATGTGGGCCATCATCAACAATTCATACACTATGAAGGAGAAAAGTTTCTTTGTAAAAGTTGTGGACGGCTAGGTCACACAACAAGGCAGTATGTGTATAATTCACATATTACTAAAGACAAAATGGAACCATCCATCGAACAATCAGCAACAACAAAGGCAGACAACAACCAAGAAGAATGGAAAACAATGTCATTCGCCAAAAGAAGGCAGCAAGGTGCAAGAGGTAATAAACAAAATACCAATACAACTACAATCAAGAACTCCAACGGCCCAGATATCTGCGTTAAATTGTTCAATGCTAAAACTGGTAAGTACTTAGATACAAAAATATTACAATACAAATCCAAGGAACATAATAATACTACTTCCTTGGTTGATAAAAATGAAAAAAAAAATTCGATAACCATGGTGGAGAAAAAAACTGCTTTGCTAACAAAAAAACAACTTTTCCCTTCTAAAATATGAGCAAATGGTTTTACTAGAAATCACTAATGGGGAAAAAATCAAAAAGATAATACTAATATTTTTCATGAAATTGAACAAACGTCCACATCTAATGGTGACAATTCCATGTTGGAAAATAACGTGCCATCTCCTAACGAAAGGAAAAATTTGTCAATAAATAATGTCATGCAAAATAATCCTCTAAATGACGAATCTACCCTAACTATTAAACATAATCCTACTATTACTAATGAACTAACTAACGGCCACAACAGTAATAAGCCTCATATAAATGCAAATCACAACCAAAATCTTTCTTTAAGATTTGGTAATCCTTCCACCCCTAAGCATGCCATCCAAATGGCAAAGGAAGGAGACAATGAATGACAAATGTCCTTCAGCCTTGAGCACGCAATGGATACTACATCCATGGAAGATCAGCCTATAAGACCAAACATTGGGCAACCAAACACCATGCAAGAGGCAGTCCCAATCATTACCCTATAAACCAATCCTTCCCATTCCTCCAATAGCCCCTCCTCCATGCCTGACCTAGACTCATTAAGTACTAATCACCCTTTCCACCATGCCCAGAATACCCTCATCCTTGATAAGAAGACACATACTTCTTCATCTTCTACGCCAACACAGAACCCAAATCATGGAAAACTTTCCACCACTACCCCTTCAACCAGAAAACCCTCAGATTATCTATGTCCAACCTACACAAACACAGGATTACCAGCCTGTATAGTGGATGGAAATGGGCCTGATAGCCATGCATGCTCGTTCAACATCCAAATAAACGGGCAGGACTCGATCATCATACTTCACGACACACAGTATCTAGCCCAACTGGTAACAAAGGGCATGAGGTTGGCCATGAAAAATTACCTCAACCAGGTTTCGCTCAACAATATCCTTCAACCATTAGCACCCTCAATGAACCCCCAACTGGTTCATGCAATGAGGAACCAATGGAACTTTCCACCACACTTCAACCCCATCTACCCTCAGAATGCTCTCCTAGACATTCCCTTCTTCCTACCAGAGACATTAACCCCATCTCAACCCCATTTTCCTGCCTTGGGAACAACCTCAACCAGTCCAGGAGTCACCAATACCTCCACCTCACCAAAAACCACCACCACCTCCTCACCGTCAAGACCAAGAATCAGCACCAGCAGAAGCAAATGGAGGAGGAGGAACCCCTAAACCTGCTCTTAGAAAGAATCCTAGAAATCTCAAGGCTCGACGGAGTAAAAGTGTTTCTCTTTACGGAGAGGCAAGAGAAGAGGCACGTACTCAGTTGCCCACTAGAATTATACAAATGCTCGTTGGACATAAGACCACCACAGGACCCAACAATAGGCAACAAAGCCATAATCCTAGTTCCATCATTGAGAAGGAACCCAGTGCTAGGGTCAGGCTGAATGGGGAACCGACAAACTCTAATTTTAATTTATCAATGAATCGACATACAAACATCATCATTTGAAACATTAGGGGAGGGAACGATGATAATTTCAGAAGGAACTTCAGGGAAATGATAGATACACACGGGCCTTGCATGGTGACATGGTTAGAAACAAGAATGGGAAACCACACTTAGTTGCTTAATGGTTTTGGGTTTACTGAGTTGATTGAGGTGCCAGCGGAGGGGAAAGCAGGAGGTATAGTGGTGCTATAAAATCATGAGGTAGTCACTGTCCAAAACTTTATCCGTAGAGATCAAGAAATCCATGCTACAATTGAGGTAATGCCTATTCGTAAATATTGGCCTTTTAGTGCTATTTATGCAAGTACTAATATACCTAGTAGAAATGTGATGTGGGGAAATCTTGAAAATATTAGTAGGACTTATAATGGACCATGGTTGGTAGGGGGAGATTTTAATGATATTTTGGGTAGTAATGAAAATTTTGGTGGTAGATCAATTAACGACAATAGAGCTAAATTTCTTAGGTCAAAAATTAACAATTGCAATTTAATTGATCTTGGTTTTAAGGTTCCAAATATACATGGTCTAACCATAGACACAAAAATAAAGGGATGATCATGGAAATACTTGACAAAGTTCTAGGAAATGAGGATTGGATCAATTTATTTCCAAAAAGTTCGATTATCCACCTTCCTAAGACTCATTCGGATCATAATCCTATCCTAGTAGAATTGATCCCTAGAAATAACGTACTACACAAACAACCCTTTAGACTTGAATCATTCTGGTGTAATCATCCAAAATTCCAAACCTTAGTCCAAAATAATTGGTACTACACTGATTATTTTAGAGCTAGCCAAAATTTGTTAGATAAAGTTAAGGTTTGGAAGAATCAAACTTTTGGTGATATTATGGGGGAAAAAAGAAGGCTTCTAGCTCGACTTCAAGGTATTCAAAACTCCAAATATTATGCCCATAGTAGTTTCCTCCCAACCTTAGAAACTGATTTAAAAAAGGATTACAATGACATGCTCAAAATTGAAGAGCATTATTGGAAGATAAGATCTAGAGTTATATGGCTTAATGAGGGAGATGCCAATACTAAGTTTTTACACATCTCAGCCTCTAATAGAAAAAGAAGAAATAAAATTAATTTCTTTAAAGATAATGAAGGAAATTGGATAAATGAACCTCATCTAGTTATCTCTCATGTTCTTAATTATTTCACCAATATTTTCACCACTTCATAATCCATGACAAGCAGGATAAGTCCTCTAAAAAATAACTCTTCCCGTAACCTTTTGAACCTAAGCTCTCTTGACAACCCTCTGCTTGATATTGAAGAGCTATTTTTTCCTTTAAACCTTTCAAAGCACCGGGACCGGATGACCTCCACCCCTTCTTTTTCCAAAATACTGAAAAATTGTGGGGCCTCAGTTACAAACTTATGTCATAACATTTTTAAAAATCAGGAGGTCCCAAAACACATATACAAAACCTACCTTTGCTTAATCCCAAAAATACCTAATGCTAACAACAATACGAATTTCAGACCAATTGCCCTTTGCAATACCATTTATAAATTTATCACCAAAATCATGGCAAATCGCCTAAATCTTTTCCTTGAAAGCTTATCAGCCCCTTTCAAGCTAGTTTCATGAAAAACATAAGGGCCTCCGATAATGCTGTTATCATTCAAGAACTAGTTTCCAAGCTTAAAAAAATAAAAGGAAAACAAAGTCACATGATTTTCAAAATTGACCTAGAAAAAGCCTTTGACCGATTAGAATGGTCATTTGTCCATCACACATTAACATATTTCAACCTTCCTCTGAAATTCAAAAAACTTCTTTTAAATTGCATATCAACTAGTTTAGCAGCAGTTCTAGTTAATGGCTCCATTACTACCTTCTTTGAACCTGGCCGATGAATCAGGCAAGGGGATCCTATATATCTCTACATCTTCATACTATGTCTTGAAATGCTATCAAGATACATAAACTATCAAGTTGACCTTAGGAATTGGGATCCAATAACCATAAAAAAAAGAAATCCAAAGTTCTCACACTTATGTTTTGCAGACGATCTTACCCTAATGGCAAAAGTCAATATGAAATCATGCCATTCCATACAGAAAGGCTTAGAATTTTTTTGTGACCTATCAGGACAATGTATAAACAATACTAAGTCAAAAATTATCTTTTCGAACAATTGTGATGACCCAAAAGGTCATCTTATATAATTTAAGCTATATCTGTGTTCCGAGGCTCCGAGAGCCTTCGTTAGTCTCACCTCAATATGCGTGCGCAGCCCGGGCGTGTAGCCGGGAAGCTATAATGTGAAAAACTGATAAAAAAATGAGTTTTGATAATTAATAAATGAATATAGTTGACTTTGGTCAATATTTTTGGTAAACGGACCCGGACCCGTGATTCGACTGTCCCGGAGGGTCCGTAGGAAAATATGGGACTTGGGCATATGCCGGAATCGAATTCCGAGGTCCCAAGCCCGAGAAATGAATTTTTAAAAGAAATTATTTTCTGAAAATAATGAAGGAATGCGAAAGTGAAAAATTATGTGAAAACCTCGTTACCGGGTCCATATTGTGGTTTCGGAGCCTGGAACAGGTTTATTGTATATTATTTATCCTATCTGTGGAACTTGGTGTGAAACGGGCGTGAATTGAGTAGTTTCGGATAAAAAATGAGACTTTGAAGTTTTAAAGAATTTGAAATGTGGCTTGGAAAGTGGTGTTATGTTCCCGAGGTACGAATGAGATTCTGAGATCGGGAATAGTTCCGTGGTGTCATTTATAACTTATCTGTAAAGTTTGAAGTCGTTCCGAGCAGTTTAGGCCGGTTCGGCGTATTGAAGTGAATTCTAGAATCTTAAAGTTCTTAAGTTTGATTAATTGGATTTAGAGGTTTAATTC